>LOEQ01005285.1:4872-23979 GCA_001685075.1 Bramus lutescens
GGCCATAAAAGGCCAGAAGTTCCAAGAGTGGGGATGATGGGTACCAAGCATGTAAGCACATAGGAGCTATGGCTAATTTAAAATGTATGGTCTGGAAATAGCTGTTAACGAAACCATTCCAGGCTGCAGTTCAGCCCCTCTATATGGTCAGCTGTGGGCTGGCCTGAGGAAGCAGAGAAAGCACTTTCTGGTTCTCAGGCATTGTAAACACATGGCATGTGCTATATACGTGCAGGTGGATAGTACACTGTTGGAGGAGGGAGGGCAGGTCTGAGTTATTGAGGAAGCAAGGGACAAGGCACCAAGGAATTAGGGACCTTAAGGGTCCTGCATCCTTTGGTCTGTTGTAAATAGCTTTGAGCATATGCCTTGACGGCTTAGCTCTTGTTAGTTTGGCCCAAGCTTCTCATTATTTCCCCTCATATTAGACTCTGATGTTTCTGCAGAGGCTTTTCATTATTGTGTCTTCCCCCCCACCCTGTGGTGGAGCTGAGAATCAAACCTAGGCCCTGGGCATGCTGGGCTATCCCTCTGCAGGAAGGTGTAGCCTGTGGTGGAGCTGAAAATCAAACCCAGGCCCTGGGCACGCTGGATTGGCCCTCTGCAGGAAGGTGCAACTCTAATCCAACTTTCTCTTGACACCGTTTTGGATTACGTGAGACCCATAAAGGTAATCCAAAGAAATTAAAAGCAGAAAAAGGCAAGAAGCCCAAGGGTTCTGGGCTGTGTTTTTGCAGCTGATTTCCATCTTTCTTCATATTATACCCCCTGTGTGTCTAAAAGCTCCCTTTCTATTTTAGGTTAGGAAGGTTTGATTAGTGCAAACAGTAAAGTAAGCCTGAATTGTAAATCACATGATCACGAAAGAATATCAAACAGAGGCGATTGCCATGTGAAGAGACTATCCTGTGAGGCTTTGTTCTTGGGCAGTGCTTTGGGTTAAAATTGCAAGAAATTATGAGCCTTTAGCCATGGCGGTCAGTCTCCTCCCTAATCTCTGGTGAACTGCCGTACCCCGAGATTTGGGGAGGTGAGGCTAGAGGTGATTGGAAACAGTTAGGAGTGTCCTAACTTAGGACAGAACAATCGCCTTACGTTTTATCCCAGTGCTGATTATTCTTTGATTATGTGGCTCGTTTTCGCTTCCTTTAAGGAAATCTGTTTCTCTTCCTCATCCTTGCATGAGGAAGAGAAGCCAGCAGTAACAGGTGTCACAGCAAGAAGAAATCCATGGCGTGGACTCCCCTTGGATTCTGAGAGTTGCTGAAGACTCTGGGTCAAATCTCTGCTTTCTTGTTAAAATGGAAAAGTTAGCAAGTGTTGGCAATGTATTAATGGCATCCTGTCATTCAACAGTTTATTTCAGAATTATTGGAATACAATTTTAACATGGTAGGTTTGATGATTTAGTCTGAGAGTACCATAGTAAAATTGTGGACTCCTCACCTTATTTTCTTCTTTATTATTATATATATTTATTATAGTTATTATTATATATAAATATATATTTCATCTTTGGTTATGGTCTCGAGCATCACAGTACAGAATTAATACATTACTCATGATTATCTAGAACTTCAAATATTGTGATAGACCTATCTTGGAGAATTGAATTAATCTCAGTGATATTGAGAAAGTATTTTCATCTGTGAAATGAGTGTGAAAAGATTGTGTGTATGAACCATGGAAGGCCAGGTGACCAATGTGGCACTGTCCCTAGGACGATGGCTTGTCCTGTCACCAGGACACTCTGGCGTCTCCCTGGGACTGAGTCCTGCAGGTTACGAGATGTCTCGGTTACTCTTCCTGTTGCGATGATGGAATACCCCTGACTAAAGCTACTTACAGGTGAGAGGAATGTTCATCAGGGCTTAGAGCTTTGAGTTCAGTCTGTCATATCAGAGGCAGGGGCTTGAGGCCGGTTGTCACGTCACATCTGCCGTTGAGGAGCAGAGCAGGTGACTGCTCTCCTCTCTCCCCTCATACATCCCAGGGAGAAGCTCTGCCAGAGAGATGGGTCTTCCCACTTTGACTGACCTAATGAAGGAAATCACAATCCTTCACAGGCGTGCCCAGTGCTTCTCCTGGGTGATTCTAGAAACTGTCAAGGTGACATTATTAACTGTCATATTTGGTAGTTGAAAGTAACTGAGGAACAGTCGGGACTGCCTTAAGTTATGAAACATTTGGTGCCTGCTGGGTAATAAATGTGTCTTTGGTTGAGTTTAATCCATGGCTCCATTTCATCGTGATAGCTACTCAGTTGTAAATCTATGAGGAATTAACTATACGCCTATACATGGCTTACCTGGTGCTTGGTAAAGGACACATGCTTTATGAAGAACAGATGTCTATGACTTTATTCTTGTTGGATAGAATAACTTTAACTTTAGTCTGTTACCAAGCAACACGTCTTGAATTTGGGGAAATATGGGCCCAAGGAAAGCTATAATTGCACAACTCTGGGAAGGTTTCTGTAAATCTAGGGTAGAACACTATTTCTCAAATCATGTGTGGAGGATTGGTTTTTCCTTTTTAAAATTTAAATTCTCAGTGCAAGGGGTCTGTTACTATGAATTAGTAGATAAAGAAGGTAAGAACTCAGACACAATGTGAGCTTGAATCCTTTGATGTTAGAAATTGGTGCACGAGTTACATTCCAACAACACAAAGACCAAATGAAGAGAAAAAATGAGAAATTATAAAGTCACAATTTAAAAACATCTATGCATGTTCTTTAAAAGGATATGAAAAGACAATAGAGACGTGTTGCTGCATCAATAATTTCACTGATCTAGAATACACATAAAGCAGTGTTTTAGTGAAATTGCAATCTCTTCTATTATAGCTTTGCACATCGGGATGTGAACCCTTGGTGAGCTTCCGTCTTGCTTATGGGCATAATGAAGCTTACACTAATGATGATGCTTCTCACAGGGTACCATGTCCAGCAAACAGTGTTCTAGGTTTGCTTGTGTTCCTCCTACCCCCCACCAATACCCATGACAGAAACACCACTCGCACAGAGGGAATCCCAGAAGCCAAAGAGACTGTTATAGCCATTTCAGCATGTTCTGGATATTCATTTTAAACTTTCATCCAAAATGAAGGTGTTGTTCTCAAGACTAATCTTCCATTTTTCTTAGCAACTTCAAATATTCTATTTCTTTTGGAAAAATAATTTCTTGATATATATATATACATACACATACATGCATGTATATATTATATACATGTATGTCTATGCTGAGTTTGTGGTTGTCAGTTAATCATGCTGTTATTAGATGTTCCTGAAATATTCTTTCATTTTTGTTTGTCTCTTAAGTCAGAGTTTGTACTGCCAAGCATTTATGTGCTTACTTGCTTAGCCCAAAACATGAGGCAGATTGTGGCTTATTTCTGCTCTGTTCTCTATATTTTCAACTCCTTCCTTTGAGTCTGGTGTCCAGAAAGCCCTGATGTTTGCTGGATGAATGGGATGACTTGATCCAGGGGCTTGATGGTAGAAAGTGGGATTAATTTACATCTCTACAAAGCAGCAGAGCCTTCAATCTTAATTCACAGTTGATTTCTCTTTTAAAGGTTCTAGAAAAATGGATGACAATAGTGATTGATGTTTTCTTGTTTATTTAATTGTATCTGTAGATCTTGTGGTTTTATGTTTAGTAGTTTGACATTTTAGGATTCCAGGAATAACTTAGTTACTATGCCCCATCACCATTGATCAAATACAAGGTGTGATTTCTGGAGGTTTCCAAAAAGAGTGGGGGGAAGCCCTTAGAATCTTCCCTACTAACTACTTGTGGGCATAATGAAGAGAGGGGTAATGCCAGGGTTACATTAGTTTCATGCTATTAATTTAAAATCAATGCTGCACAATAATTAAAAATGTTTGTTCAGGAGCTCTTTTAGGTTTTTGATCACATAATACAAAAGATAATTTAAGTTTTAAAAATATGCTTATAATTATACTCATGTTTGTGGAAAGTAATTATGAAAACAAAAATTAGTGGTTTTAGTTTTGAGGGATTAAAAGTTTTTTTTTTATGAAGTATGACAGTTAATGTCATCCTGTTGAAAGAAAAGCCACAGTCTCACTTAAACCATTTTTATTTTCACGGATTTGAGCTGGAGGCTTATTTAAGCATTCCCTGTTATATTTTTTTGTTTTGAGTTTGGTAGCTCTGTGCTTTATAGGGTAATGATTGTGATTATTTTGAATGTTCCAGGTGAAATACTCATAAGGGACGTGCTCTAGGAGACACTGAAGCTCTCTTTAGGAAGGAGGAAGAGGGTAATGAGAAGGGGGGAAGGGAGGAGAGCACCCACCTCTACGTGGACACCCGCAGGGACTGAGGGTGGCAGGCAGAAGTACAGAAGCAGGAGGTTGGGGGGGCATTCTGGCATGGTTTGCACATCTTCACCCATCTCCGTGGGAGGCTGGGATGAAGGAATAAAATCTGCCCAAGGACCAAAATACTGTTCGTACTTATTATACCCCCACCTACTCATCCTACACAGAACTCTCTGCGAACACTGAAGCTTTTTATAGTCCCCAGAACTTTGAAAGTCAGCCCTCCCAGCCCATGAGTTCCAGGGAGAACCCAGGAGCTTTGTTTTGCCAGCTCTGAAATCGTGATCTTGAAGAAAATGTTCAGTGGCTCAGATTCTAGCCGTGCCCTGGGGTGGAAACGTTCAACTTCTCTTTAGTGTACTTACACATTGGGTGGGCACACACAAGCAGGCCCACTAACGGTTCTTTCCTGCACTGTGCTGTTGTGGCAAAGGGTTAGAAAACAGGTTAGTAAAAATAGGTCAACGGAGAAGAAGTCATGCGTGCATGCCTCCTTCCATGTTTCAGACAGCGGCATTCTTTTAGAGCCCTGCTCGGGGATAAAAATACCTGTGTCAAGTGGCCCAGTTATCTCCCTCAATACATAAATTGTAGAAATAGCGAAAGCAAACACTGTTTAAATCACACTCGTCTGCCACTGCTTCCCATGGCAGTTTTAAAGAACAAACCAGATTTCCAGTTCTCACCGGGATTAGAACTGCGTGGCTGTGTCACGCGAGAAGATTGCCTGGACAAACTCTTCTGTGGACTGTCACCAACCCTCTGAGGATGGGCTGGCAGAAGAAACAGTGAGTTGACTTTTTCCTTACCGGGGTAAAGGTCGTCCTGCGGGAGGGATGCTCCTCACAGTTAGCTGTCCTCTCTCCTAATTGTGACCTTTTGGTTAGGCGTAATGTTTGCCTGCCTGCGATTTGGAGTGAGTTGTTTTAAATAGAACGTGCTTGCTTTCCTACGGGGATCTTGTGTTAACCCAGCCGTGGCTCTGGATTGAAATTGAAATTGACTTGGAGTAAGGTGCTGTGTTTCCTGGGTCAGGCTTTTTTAACCTCGTCACTATTGATAGCCTTGTGGTTTCTATTGCCGTGATAAAACTCATCGACCCAAAGCAACGTGGGGGAGGAAAGGGTTTATTCCATTTATGTCTGGAGTACAAATCTGGAAGCTGTTTCAATATTCCTTTTATTTCAGGAATAAGATCTCTTTTGTCACACTAAACTGTTCTTTGAAAGATTTTCTGATACTGTATTTAGAAGTCTTTTGCACCTGGACTCATAGTTGAGCCTGCCCTGTAAAATGTTTCTCAAGTAATTTACCCATGTGCCAGCAGCAGATGCTGGCACTCTGTGAGCTACTCTTAGGTAGCATTCAGATAGCCATTTTCAAATTTGTATTAGTTAAGCAATTCGCTTAATCTGGCAAGTGACATGGGTTTTCCAGTTCTGGTAGTGATATGAATTTTAGAGCTCGGGAGGTGATTCAGTGGCACATTTATCTTTTAGTGTGGTCAATTTAAGTGAACATTAAATAATGTTTATACACGCACAGACACAGATACACACAGACACATACACACATAGATACACACAGAGACAAAGACAGACACACACATACACCGACACACAGAGACACACAGAGATAGACATCAGACACACATATACACAGACATACAGACATAGAGACACACACAGACACACACATACTCAGACACAGACACACACATACTCAGACACAGACACACACAGACACACACAGACATACACATGAGTATCTGGTGATGCTAGCAGTCATGAAATTAATACCCAGAGGACTGAGCCATGGAGACCATCTGTCTATCAAGTAGGTATGTCCCGCACAGGGCATAAACCTGGGAAACAGAGCTCTATGTTTAGCCTTGTTTGATTGGCTTTCCCACAAGATGCTCAGATACTGTGGTAGTTTGAATAACTTGGCCCCCATAGGGAGTGGCTCTACTAGGGGGTGTGGCCATGTTGGAGTAGCTATGACTTTGTTGGAGGAAGCCTGTCACTGGGGGTGGGCTTTGAGGTCTCAGATGCTCAAGCCCTGCTCAGTGTGGCTGTCACTTCCTGCTGCCTGGGGATCCAGATGTAGAACTCGTAGCTCCTTCTCAGCACCATTTCCGCCAGCATGCTCCCTTGCTTTCAGCAATGACAATAATGGACTGAACCTCTGAACTGTAAGCCAGTCCCAGTTAAATGTTTTCATTTATAAGAGCTTCCGTGGCCATGGTGTCTCTTCCTAGCAATAAAACCCTAACTAACACAGATCCTACGTGTCTCCTAAATGCTCAGTCTTTCCATACAGGGGTCATCAGGCCTTCATATGGGGGTTATATGTTCTTTCAAGGATTGGTGGAATTCATCTGTGAAACCAATTAGACTTTTTGGAGAATTTCTGTTTTCTAAAGATACTTTCCTAAATCAAATGTTTTGGTCTATGCAATGTTTTTAAGCTTTCAGTTTTCTTTTAAACTTGGAATGCTTCTTCTCAGAGGTCCATCTTGTCATGCTGTGCCTTTGTGCCTCTCTTCAGTGGACGATGCTCAGCATGTGACAGGCCCTTCCTTCTGACTTAGTGGATCTGTGTTCTCTGACAGTTGTGTTGGCAATGCATCCCTGTTTCTTTGCCTTTTACCTTTAACATCTCCATTTTCCTTAATTATTCTCAGCAGCATAATGCATATGTATATATGAATATCTGTATGCAGTAATTTCTTGGTAAAACGCTCTGCAATGATTGTAATACTGAATTAGCAATTCTGCCCCTTTCTCATTTAAAATGTATCTTATTTGTGTTTTACTTCTTACTAAAAACAGGACTGTTTCTGGCTGTGTTTGTCTACTTTGTCTTTTCAAAATAGTGTTGTTTTTTTTTTACTAGTTGTCTGGTTTCTTTGTTTTCTCTTTCATCAACTGCTATTTTGAGTGTTCCTTCTGAAAGCTGTCTTGGTATATTAAAAATACTTTTGGGGCTGGTGAGATGGTCCCACAGGTAAGTATATTTGCCCTGTGAGCCTGACAACCCAAGTTCAGCCTCTGGAGAAGGTGAGGTCTGACTTGAGACCTCTGACCTCCACATGTGCCGTGTGGCACGCCTGTGCCCATGCTTGCATACCATACACACATGCAGGCACTCACACATAATGACTTTAAAAGCTATTTTGACTTTGTTATTGTTGCTGCGTGTGTGATGTGTATGTGTTTATGCGGGGTACATTTAACAGAGTGTATGTGGAGGTGAGAGACCAATTCAGAAGTTTGTTTTCTCCTTCCAGGCTGTGATGGGGATCCAAACTCAGGACATTGGATGTTTGTGACAAGTGCTTTCACTTGATGAGCCATGTAGTTGACCCTTTTCTAAAACTATAAAGTGTGGTTGTTGTTATGATATTTTGTTATTGTTATTGTTGGTTAAAATCCTGTTTTAAACACCGTAGAGCCATGGCTGAACATTTGTTCTGTTGACGCCCAAGACCAGACCTTGGGAGTGGGAACTAAAGCAGCTGTCGTTTTGCAGATTCATGCAGCACTGTGCACGTTTTGGGCCTTCTAGCTTTGTGCATTGCAGTAACTTGTGTACTCTCTGAGAGCTCAGGGTTTTGTTTATTTCTGCATGAAGATAGTGGGGTCATGGAGCCAGAGAGATGGCTCAGTGGTTAAGCGTGCACACCCCCCTTGCAGAAGACCTGGGTACGGTTCCCAGCACCCATATTAGGTGATTCACAATCGCCTGTATGACGTGTACGTGTGTATGTAGGGTCTATGTGATGGTGCACGTGGAGGTCAAAGGGCAACTTTCAAAAGTCTGTTCTCTCTCTCCAGGGATGCCAGGGGATCTGACATCCTATTCTGGCCACTGTGGGTGCATTTTGCCCCCCCCCACATAAATACACACGTAACTAAAAATAGAATAAATCCTTATAAAACTGGCTAGTAATAATGGTTGGTGAAATTGAGGAGTAAATGAGGTGAATATAAAGCTGTGGTAAGCATGTTCAGGAAGAAACGCCTGCACATATAGAATTGAAAAATAGCAAAATGCTGCTGCTCAGGTGTTTTGTGTTTGTGCTGTCTTCCTTTTGAGATTACAGGGCTGTCCTTGAGTATGTCTTAATGGAGGTCAATTCTCGTCTACTTTTCTCCATGGGATCCCTCTGGGCTGTGGCTGTTGCTACTCCAGGGGACAGCACACCCGTTAGCAGAATGCTGGCGTCTCCCTTCCCTCGCCTTTGCTTCTGTCGACCATTGGGAGGTCTGGATGGACTAGGCATGAGGGTGGCTGGTGAATAGTCATGTGATAGCCTTGGACAGTAGATTTCCTTTCTTGTCCCCTTCCTACCCGTGGCAGGGCTGACACTAAGGCATCTAATCTACCACTAAACTTTCTGAGCTCGTTACTAGTCTCGGAATTGAGGCAGAGACTCTTCCCTTCCTCTGGCCTCTTTGATCTTTCTGTCCTCCCAGGGACTAACAGTGCATGCCCTGGGAGCTAGATCCTGCCTTCTGGAACAGCATCTAGCTACCTTGGGTACAGGATTTTCCTGATGAGAAGCTTCAGGCCACCTTCTGTAGCTTGCTTGGGTGTCTTCATAGGGTGTCTGAGCATAACCTGGGAAACACTGTGTACTTTCTTAGGACCAAGGGATTTCTCATGGGCAATTATTTCAGGAAGCACAGTGAAGGCCACAGTTAGGTCGAGGGGAGGTCCCTGTGCCATTGGGTAGAGAAAGCTTGAGTGGAGAGAGGAGAGTACCTGCTCTCTATTTAGCCCCCCGACATTCTGGCTAGAGTAATCTGTTGTGACCTTGTCTTCCATGCCGAAGATAGGAGAATAGGAACATGTATTGACTTAATATACAGCCTTGAAATATTTAGATATGGATATATGCCTTCACATCTACTCTTGCTCTGGACTTTGCAAATGGTAGAGGTAGGTCTACCGAGAACATTACCCAGGTCTCAGGCTGCCCCACCTGCTGCTCTCTGGAGGATCGCCCTCAGGTGAGGATCGCCCTCAGGTGAAGAGCATGCCTCTCTCACCCAAACAGGTGCTCCATCTGCCAGGAACCATTGTTCCTTAGCACAATGCCCGGCATAAAATTATGGACTGGAGGAAGGGTTGTGAGATCATGGCTTAGTGGAAGAGAAGACTTGCCCGGGGAAGTACCTTTGCCAACACCACTGGCCTCCATGATGTGTCCTGCACCGAAAGAGTCAGCTGTTCCGTGGTGCCCCCAGTGACTGGATTTATTTTTTTTTTTGGCTCATCTAAACATTGAATTTGGGGAGTAGCAATAGGCATCCTCAGTTACGTGAACTTTTGTGTCTGTTTTTTTGTTGTTCTTCGTCAGTAGTATATTTTCTCTCTGACAGATGGGAACTTCCTAGTAAAACTTCTTAATTTTGAATTTCCCCACAAATACCCCTCATAGAATGATATGCAGTTTCATGAGGTTGGACGAGACAAACAAACAACTCCACATTACAAACGTGTAAGACAAAGTAGGAGGCAAATAAGTAAGAAATACATTATCAGGAAGCCATTGTGATTGTTATTGCCCATTGGAGCTGTTTTCCAAAAGAAAACGAGGCATGTTTTATGATTTTTTTTCAAATATGCACCAGAAATTTTAAAAGCATTTAAAAAACAAAACTGTGTAAGCCAGAGTTCAGAAGAGCCAAGGCCTTTCTACTAAAGAACCCTTACGCTGACTTACTTGAGGGACTGTGCATATCATGGAAGTGTTTGCAGCAAGTTTGGCGAGGTTCTTTTGGGGAACTGTTTAGAGATTGAGGCTTAGAAAATTGTTATGGGTGCTGTTGTTTTTTACCTGGGAGACTGTGCAGTGAACTGTATCAAACACTCAGGAGAAGTGTGGAGTTTATGTTTTCAAACTAGGAAGTCTAACATTTAATTAGAAGTCCGAGTTGCTTGGTATTGGCTAGCAGCTATGAGTTAATGTTTTTGAGAGCCCTTTACATTTCAATTCATTAATTAACTTATTTATTTATTTTAAGGAAGGGTTGTCCAGGCTGACTTTGAACCTTCCATTCTTCTGCCTTAGGTCCTATGTTCCAAGATAATAAGACTGAACCATGCTTGGCTCCTTGACGTTTAAAAAGAGGTTATTTTTGTTTGTTTGTTTGTTTTTTAAATAATAAGCAGAGGAAACCCTGTACTCTCCTAATACAAAGCACACAGAAAAGTTCAGCTCGCAGTGTTAATTTGAGAATTGGTAGCTTTGTTTCATAAAAAACAAGGAAACCAGTCTGCTTTGTCAACTTCCGCAGTTGTGTGTTGCTACTGACTGTCTCTCCTACATGCCACACTCTCGGAGAGTTTCACAGCAAGGGACAGTTTCAAACCACTAGTTGTCTTTCATAGCTTGTAATTGTGTCTTATCATTCTGCTCTGTAAGGGTTTGTTTGTTTGTTTGTTTTGGAGGCATTAAAATATGTTCCTGCATGATTGCCAGGACATTTCCTATTACACACAAAAACTCTACGCTGTGATTGCTGTCTGAGAAGAACTTATCCTGTAAGGAAGGGTGAAGTAGGCTGTTTCATGTCAATGTTATTTTGTCTTTTTGTTTCCCCTTTGTCTTTTGTGTTTTGATGAGAAAAACCTTTATTTGGGGGGGGGTGTTTTAGCCTAGCCAATTAGGGCAGGAAACAAGGCTGTTCCCATTGCTGGAGCCAACCCTCCCATCTGGGGCCTGCTGTCTGTCCAGCCACACCCTCTTTGACTTTGGCTTCTGCAATCTAGAGTCTTAGGAAGTCAGTATCAATGACTTATAGGAAACTCAGGCCATAACAGAAACCAGAAGGAGTTAGCAGGACCATGGTCAAGGAAAGGGGGTGTGGTGGAGGGCCACCTTAGATGCTGTGTGGTCTAGGTAAGTCCTTCCTGAGCGCTGTCTTGAGAACATTTCAGTGAGTTTAGAAAAACAGAAAATGGACTGCTTTTCTTAAAGCTTAGTTTATCATAATAAGAAACTAGATTGCAAAATGATATAATCATGTTATTTTTGTTGTTACTGTTCAGTTTAACTTTAATTTTGAGACAGACTCTCATTACATAGCTTAGGCTGACCTGGAACTTGCTGTGAAGCCCAGGCAGGCCCCCAAATAGAGATTCTCCTGTCTCAGCTTCTTGATGTGAAGCCCAGGCAGTTCTCCAAATTGAGATACTCCTGTCTCAGCTTCCTGAGAGTGTTAGCATTGCAGGTGTGCACCACCACGTCTGGCGCTAATTGTACCATTTTAAAACATCTTTGGTGAAATAAAGAAATTGAACAATGTTCTTGGGTTTGTACTCTCCGGCAGAGCCCGCAGTGAAAGCACTTACTCTCTTAGTGAGCTGCTGTGTATTCATGGGTATTACTCCTGTGCCCAGATCTTTCGCACGTGAAAGGCTGCATGGCAGGAAGACATATATGATGGAAATGTCGCCTTGAGGTCAGGTGATGGGGCATGAGATCTAGGCCTTGGCGTCCCTTAAAGGTAATATCCAAGTGTCAGGTCTCGGTTAGAAACCCAAGAAAATTCTAGTGTTTAGATCAGGGCTTCTTAAAACCTTCACTCATGATCCTTTTTCACCTGAGAAATTGTTATGCAACTCTGAGCATATAGAGGTGTAAGATGAGTTCAGAAATAAAACATATTCTGTCAATAAATTATAAAGAAACCCATTTGCGCACATGTGCAAACATCCCATAGCACATACGTGGAGATCTTAGGGCAGCTGTCAGGAGTCTGTACTCGCCTCCCTTGTGTGTGCTTGGGACTGAACTTAAATCTTCAGGCTTGGCAGCAAGCTCTTTTACCTGTTCTGTCACTGATAGGCATATAACTTTACGTTTTATTAATGCTAAAGTCAATTTGCATATTAATGAGGCCTTTGCACTTAATTATCTAGCATAATATGTCAAAATATACAAAATTGATTCTTGCTGAGGAATGGTGACAGGAAAACATAAAAGTCTCTGTTTTCTATAATTGAGCCATTATGCTAATATAAGAGCAGAAGACTGTGCGGAGTAGAGAGACCGCAGCGGATACAAACAGTGGTTTCAGAGCTGAACCTTGGCGTTACTGACAATGCTTGCTCGTTGGTGCCGCAAGCATGAGAGCATGCGCAGTGTAGAGTACACCCACATGTGTGTCCGGAAACAAGGCTGTGGGGAACCAAAGCTGTGGGGAACCAAGGCTGTAGGGAGACCACTTGATGGAACATAGTGAACGCTGCCCCGAACAGCTCAGATTCACTGCCTGTTTGATTTGGGATTAATTTTTGATCCCTGACCATACAGAAAAGTTTGACTACGTCAACATCTTTTGCAGCCCTCACATTTAGGTGCGCAACTCCATATTTAGTCAGGACCTATGATTTAAGAGCTGTGGGTCAGGGCATTTGCATGTGTATTTATTCATTTATTTTTACAGTTGGAATTGCAAAGGTAAAGGAAGTACTATTCATCTAGAAATTTTAATGACACGCAAAGGGTTTTCAACGTCCATTTGTTTTTCTAGGAAGGGACATTTTGAGGATACTTGATGGTAAAACTAAATGTATTGCAGCTTACCTGGGATGTGTAGACTTTAGCCCACATCCCCCTAGGCGCCTCTACCACCGCAAGTGGCAACAGCAACAAAACCAGAAAGGGGAGAAATTTAATACACAGGGGAAATTTAATTCACTGAAACCAAACCAGCTATTTCTGAGAGGTCATAGAACATGATCTGTAATTCAGTAAAATTAAGAAGAATGAACTTCAACTAAGCCCTTAAGGAAAAGAACTTTCTGGAAGAACTTGAGATCCTTAGGGAGGGGTTAGATTTTGATCAGCAGTAGTACTTAGGTATTTAATGTGTGTGTTTTCAGTTAATTTTATCCCTTTAAAAATGTGTGGGTTTTAAATGTATTGTTAAAACAGTGAGAAACAAGCCAAGCTGTGCTGTTTAGTTCAGTGTGAGAATTCACTGGATGAAGACCCTAAATTAGCTTTTGAGAGATTAGCCGTGGGAACCTAGCGTGTATGAATCTCCTTGTAGATTCTAAAAATAAAACCAACATCACCCTCTAAATGAAGCCTGGCCTGAGTAGCTGGTTTCCTCTTGTGTTCCTAAGCCTTTAAGGGGTCTCCCTGCTTTGTAACTGTTGGACGCAAAGGTCATTATTTACATTTATGATGTGAACATTTATATTATCAAGATATGTTTAAAGCAGCAAATATTGCTTGAAACATTAAGAATGGTACTGGGTATTGGTGCTCACTTGCTTATTCCTGGTCTCTGGAGACAGAGGCAGGTGGGTCTCAGTGAGCTGTAGGTCACCCTAGTCTACTTAGTGAGCTCCAAGTGATGAGCCAAGGCTTCAGGGTGAGACTGTGTGGAAGGAAGGAAGGAAGGAAGGAAGGAAGGAAGGAAGGAAGGAAGGAAGGAGCGAGGGAGGGAGGGAGGAAGGAATGAAGGAAGGAGGGAGGGAGGGAGAAAAGAAGGAAGGAAGGAGGGAGGGAAGGAAAGAAGGCAAAAAAAGAGAAGTTAAAAGTGCTTAATACTGTCAAAGGTCCAATAAAAGAAATACCTGTATTTACTCCAAACAATTGGTAGTGACTAAACCAATTAAGATGGAGTCACGTGATGTTCATATGTTTTTTTTTCTTAAAGTGATATATGCCAAAAATGTTTAATTGAGAAAATATAGTAAAATGATAAAGGAAAACAAAACCCCAAATCTAAGATTTATGCCGCTTTAAGTTATTAAGAGTCACGGTAGCTCCCGTTGGTCCCGGTGGGTGGGAACAGATACTCCGTAAGCTTTGCTGTTACTTATCACAGGCACACATATCTTCAGTCATGGCAGGTGCTCACATCCCGTCTGTGGTACTCAGAATTGAGTGGGGCAGGGACACAAAGATGATTCCCCAAGACTTCAGTGTTGGGGAACTTGATATTTCCTTGTAAACATTTACTGGTAAGCTGCAGCCTTCTGGTTAAATATCACTGTCCAGACTCCTTTCTTCTGTGAAACGCTGTTTGCTTTAAGAATTGTGATGGTACAAACCAGTCAAAAGAAACTAGGAGATCAAAGTTACCTCAGGAAATACTAAGTGGACTTCTTTGAACATTTTTAGCATGTTTATTTGGGGTGGGGGGGCAATAGATCCTAGAGTTGGGATTTGGAATAAAACTTGATGTTTGTTAATGTACCCGTACTTTCCGCTTTGGGGAGCTTAAAAACATCTAGTTTGTATTCATTGATCTGTGCTATCTATGGGGGTGTGCCAGTCTTCCTCACATAACTGAGAATTCCTAAAGACGGTTACTGACAGTGACTCATCCTTTACTCTTCTTGATTGAACTTGGCTCTGCAGAGTGTCTGGCAAGCTGTGGGTCCTTGGTAGTTGTTGGGAGACGTGAATTAACGATCTGTGTACAGCTCACTGCTATCTCCAGAGCATAGATATGTGGGGAAAAGCAGCTTATCTTTTCAGAAGCAATATATAATAAAAACCTGTGCCAGGCATGTGGCACTTCCTTTTGGGTTGTTGTCAGGGGTGTCCAAGAGACTCCCCACCCCCAAAGAGTATAAGCTACTACCATTATCCAAACAGGCAGATACCACAGTCTGCCTTTGCTGTCGCTCTTCTGGGGGTGAGCTTCTTCCAGGGGCCACCGAGGTCATATAGTATCTCATGCCTACTTTCTCACGGGCCTTCCCAACTTGAGACTAATTATACAGCAGCTCAAGCTCCGCGGGAGAAAAGTGCAGAGTACGATCTGGATTGGATTTGTTATTCTTAACTCTCGTGGGAGTTCAGTGGCAAATACTAAAGAAAACAGGGCTGAAGATTGGGATGAAAACAGACTAAAAAGATTATGAACCGTATGTGTGATAGTTACAAAAATGCTTGTGATTCGACACTGTGGTAGAATCTAAACATAAGAGAGTTACTATGTATGTAAGTGTGCACATACAAATGTATGTACATACTAGATAGCTGTTACTTAGAACCCAGGATGGATTGGTTACAAAGTTAGACTGGATACCAAAATCGGCTGACATTTAGAATCCTTATGGAAATGGTGTGGTGTTTGCATATGTTCTCTGCATACATTCTGTGGTCTTCAAATCATTTCTAGATTAGTTATACAATCTGATACAATAAAAATACCATGTAACTACTTATGCTGTGTTGTTTAGGGAATGATGTAAAAAAAATCAGTAGATATGTAATTTTTAGAACAGTATTTTCAACCCACGGTTAATTGAATCAGGGGATTTAGAGCCCATGGACACAGAGTTCCAAGCTGTTTCTACAGAACGTGTGGGGGAAATGGCTTGGCGGTGTCAGGTAAGAGTGCTTGCTGCTCTTCTTGGGGATCCAGATTCGGGCTCCAGCACCCACATTGGGTGGCGTGCAACTTCATGACTTCAGTTCCAAAGTCCAACACCCTCTGCTGAGTTCCAAGGGTGTTTTACGACTTTTTTTGCCTTTTTAATTTTTTTTTTGGCTTTTTAGGATCTTAGCACCCAGTTCCCAAGTAAACACACATGAAGGCTTCTTCTTGGTTATGAATACCCGGCCTTAGCTTGGCTTGTTACTAGCCAGCCTTTCTTAAATTATCCCGACTACCTTTTGCCTCTGGACTTTTATCTTTCTCCATTTCTGTATACTTTCTTTACTTCTTTCTCTGTGGCTTGCTGTCTAGCCGGGTAGCTGGCCCCTGATATCCTCCTATCCTTCTCTCTCTCCTCTTTCTTTGTCCTCCCTGATTTCTCCTTCCATTTATAATTTGCCTGCCAGCCCCTCCTATCCTTGCTACTACCTCGCTCTTGGGCATTCAGCTCTTTATTAGGACCATCAGGTATTTTAGACAGGCAAAGAACCACAGGTTTACAGAGTTAAACAAATGCAGCATAAACAAAAGTCACACACCTTAAAGTAATCTTCCCCAACAAGCTTGGGCTACACAGTGAGAGTCTCTCCCCCAAAAGGCAAAGCCAAAAACACAGGTTAATCTATGTGCTGTGTGTTCTACATCACATACTGTGTTACTGTCTCAGGCCACCATGCTGAAGCGGTTTTTGTACTTTTTGTGGCACATTCTCTTTGTTTCTGCTAGGTCACAAACTGTGTGTAAAGAATGGTGTCTGTTGGACCAGGCATGGTGGCCTTTAATCCCAGCAGTGGGGAGGCAGAGGCAGGCTGATCTCTGTGAGTTCAAGGTCAGCCTGCTCTACAGAGGGAGTTCCAGGACAGCCATGCAGAGAGAGTCTGTCAAAAAAGCAAAAGCAAAAAAAAGGTGTATTGTGTTTGTTTGTTTGTTTATTATGTATTTTTTGAGACAGGATTTCTCTATGCAGCCCTGGCTGTCCTGGAATTAGCTCTGTAGACAGGGCTTGTCTCAAATGCAGAGATCTTCCTGTCCCCATCTCCCAAGTGTGGGATTAAAGGCCTGTGCCACCATCACCCAGTGTGTCATGCCACAAGACATGATGATCAATAAAATGATTAAAAAAATTAAAGATGAATTTTTGATCATCTACTGTGTATCTGATGTCATGCTATGGATTTTTATATAATTCTCTCATTTAACAGTGGAAGAACTAACTCACGTGCATACTGTGGGATGGAGACCCTAGTGCAGAACCAGAGCAGTGGATTGTGGAATATTTGTACTCTGTGTGAAGATATGGCTGTGACTGGTTTAATAAGGAGCTGAATGGCCAACCACTAGGTAGGAGGTATAGGTGGAATGTCAGGCAGAAAGATGAAGAAGGAGGAGAAAGATAATCAAGGCCTGGAGGAGACACTGACAAGACATAGATGGGATTGGACATACAGCATGAAAGAAAGATAAAAAGCCACGTGGCAAGATGGACATTAATATAAATGGGTTAACTTAAGTTATAAGAGCTACTTAGGAACAAGCCTAAGCTATAGGCCGAGCTTTCATAGTTAATAATAAATCTCCATGTCATTATTTGTGAGCTGACAGCCGACGATAAAGCTTGCCACAGCAATCGTTCTGACAACATGTCAGGAGAGTCTTATTAAATCCCCAGCGGGGTGAGGGCCTTAAATATAGATACCAGGAGTAACCTGTCAGATCAATAAACACAAATCACTGTAGCAGCCACGTAAAGAGAGTTCAGCATGGGATCTCCTAAAATGGATCTGTGTCTGGAGGAGCCCTGGTATAGCTTGTGTGTCAGGGTTCATTGTCTCCTCTCTCCTTGGAGGAATGGATCCAGTCCCCAGATGGACAGCTTGAAGGAGCCCTTTGGTTAGTGAAGCTAAGCAAGCGAACACCCCAAGGAGACTGGTCTCAGCTACCCAAAGGTGAGGCACAGCCTAGGGGGTTCTGTGCTGTGGTCTCAAGAAGTTATATGCCATGTATGAGCATTTATCAGCAGAGTGTTAAAGAATCCAGGCCTTTTAGACCTTAAGTAAAGAAAGCTACAAGGAGGCCCCACCCCCCATTTCTTCCATAAACAGTAGGAGCAAGTTCAGCCCCCTTCTGTCTAGGGAGCTTGAGTTACAGTCACATGTCAATTAGCTTGCCCATCTCAATTGCACTCTTCCATTTTTTAATTAACATCTCTTCATTTTTTTCTATTTTACTAAAAATAGATCTTTTTATATACAACATATTCTGGTTATGGTATGCCCTTCCCCCAGCTCCTCCGAGATCCTCCCCTACAAGCTCTTCTATTTACTTTCCAATCTTGCCTTTTAAAAACTTAATTTAATTTCTATGTCTGTGGATGATGTGCCTGCATATAAGGTATGTCTGTACCACATGCATGCCTGCTGCTCCCAGAGGTCTGAAGAAGGTGTCAGGTATCCCGGAACTGAAATTACCAATGCATGAAAGTCATCGTGTCCCGGGTGTTAGGAATCTTCCAGGTTCTCTGGAAGAGCAGCAAATGCGTTTAGCCTCTGAGCCATCTCTTCAGCTGCAGCCTTATTGTTTTGATCCTAATAATATTTATTTTAATTTACACATTTGTGTTTGTTGTAATGCTGCAACAATATTCACATTTGGAATTTCATATAGTTAGTTGGGTAATACATTGTAAAGTTAGCTTCCTTGATGGCAGATCCACCCGTGGGGAGCCTTGAGGAAATGTATAATGTTGGCATGACACATATCTCAGACTCATGGGAACCTGGAGAAGCCTTCCCTCCAGGTCAGG
The DNA here is from genome assembly GCA_001685075.1 of Bramus lutescens. NCBI lineage: Eukaryota > Metazoa > Chordata > Mammalia > Rodentia > Cricetidae > Bramus > Bramus lutescens. Next base: position 23,450 of record LOEQ01005285.1, read on the forward strand.
CTCAAAAGGATAGCAAAGATCTCCCCCTGTCTGAATGCAAATGTTGGCAGTGTGTGCAATCACAAGTGTTCACAAGTGATTGACCAGTGTGTGCAAAAACTAGCAATTGCAGCTCCTCCTCCAGGATGTTTACAGACCGTGATTGTTCACCTGGAGACGTCCTATGGAGACTAGCCGTGCCCCGCGTCCCCGCTGCCCTGTATTGTATATAATAAGCACACTGAGGTTCCACTTGGGTTTGTTGATACCACTCCATCAAAGCACTCCTGGCCCATCAGATCCCAGCTTCCCTATGTGTGTCTCTGTATGTCTTCCCTTTGTGTCCTTTCGTTCCCTTGCCACCCCAGTCAGGTTTCCAGGACCAAGCCCTGCGGGATGTGGTACTCACCATCTTCTGTGAACTCTACCTCTGTAAAGTGCGTACTAGCTACTCAATTGAGGTGTAACATCTGGAAATCTTCTGAGACCTGTGTTTCTTTCTTTTTTTAAAAATATTTATTTATTTATTATGTATACAATATTTTGTCTGT
>LOEQ01005285.1:32731-43205 GCA_001685075.1 Bramus lutescens
ATACAATTGGTGTGTTGTTATTTCGGGGTATAAGCTAGCCGTGCGGGAGCTGGGCCGGACGAAAAGCAGGCCTCTCTGTAATAAATGGGGAACGCAGGCCTGCGTTTGACAGGGTCAAAGCAGCTGGTGTCTCCAGGGACCTCCACCCACACTTTACCTGGTCAGGGGCTTTCTGAAAGCCCTGACGGCAAACTTGGCCTTGCTGCCCAGCTCTTTCGCAGTTCTAAGGATCTGATTGTACTTGGCCAGGTGCTCAGATTGGCAAAGGGTGGCAGTGTTGATCTGCCCAGTGCGGGGCCCCATCACCAGGTCGGAAATGGTGAAACTATCCCCAGTCTTCCCAGAGTGATGGGACACCATGATGCCCCAACTGTTGGACTGGGTCAGCTTACACACCAGCAGAGGCTTGGATGCAGAGCCAATCTGGTTCACTTTGAGGAGGAAGCAGTTGCAGGATGACTCACTGACGGCCTCAGCAATCCTTTTAGGGCTGGTTACTGTGAGATCATCCTCAACCACGTGGATGCCTGCCTAGCTGTGCACTTTAGCCAGCTTCCCAGTCGATCTGGTCAAAGGGATCCTCAGTGGACACCACTGGATACTCCCGGATGAAGGACTTATACAGGTCAGCCCGCTGGTCGGATGGGATAAACCCGCTAGAGTCATCAGACTTGAAATGCAGGTCATACCTGCCAGACCTGAAGAACTCAGAGATGACCGCGTCCATGCCAATGACAAACCTTCCCAATTGCGTTCTTTGGCAGCTCCAGAGTTTCTTTGTTCTCCAGGATGTAGGCGCAAACCTGCCCTCATCACCCACTTTGGTGGCATGGTTCCTGTATTTCTCATTGATGACATTCTTCAGGTTGTGGTAACCTCTGTTCCAGAAACTGGACGCCACAGGGAGGATCATGAACTCCTGCGTGGCCAGCTTGTTGCCAGCATAGGAACATCCACTGATCACACTGAAGGCTGGGACGGACAGCATGACTTCAGGGCTGCCAGCCAAGTCAGAGATGTGACGGTAGAGGGGCACCCCCTTTTCTGCAGCGCCAGCTTTGCAGACAGCCAGGGACACTCCCAGGATGGCATTTGCACCAAATTTAGATTTACTTCCAGTGCGGTCCATCTCAATCTTCAGTTTGTCCATCTTCTCTTGTTCCACGACATTCAGTTTCTTGCTACCAGAGCAGGCGCGATAGTTTTATCGATTCGCTCATCAGTCTTTGAGATACCCCTTCCCCACGTAGCCTGTCTTATCATCATCACGGAGCCCTAGGGCCTTAGAGATGCCTGTGGAAGCACCACCAGGCTCAGCAGCTGGGAAGAGACCTTTTGAGATGTAGAGATCAGCCTCAACAGTGGGATTCCCAAGGTAGTCAAGGATCTCTCGAACATGGACCTTGAGATAAGACATGGAGAGTTTCTGACTGTCGGATCACCACTCAGGAGAAGAACAGAAGTTCTACAGACACCGTGCAGAGCGTGTAGAAGAGCCATGCGTGTGAGGATTTTATAATTGAACAAACTGCATACCTGCTAGTCTTCTGGAACTGGTAGTTACAAGGCGCGGCAAAGGTGACAGGCATTTATTTAGCATTTACTAAGTAGTAAGCACGGTGTATGTTATTATTTCCCATGTGTTCTTTTATCTATCACTTCTTTCAAAGACACAACAAAGAAGCTCCAGTTACCTCCATCTGGCCAGTGAGAAGTTCCGGTATTTTGCCTGGAGTTAGAAAGGTGATTGACTGTGAAGTGAGACTTAAATTAAGGCTGCTTGTCCTCCCAGTGAATGGTTTTAGCCACTAGGGCATTCTGAAGTAGTCATCCTGTAAGAGGCCTTGAGTTTAGATGCAGGAGACGACTCTAAACTGGTTCAGTCTCTTCTGTAAAGAAAATAGGACTTCTGTAACATGCAAGATGAAACTAATCTATTATTATCAAAGGCTTTGATCTTATGAATGAACTGGCTTTGAAGGTGGTTTGAATTGCCAGGATTATATGAAAATTGAGATCTAGTGAGTATACAAGATTATTACCTGGATAAGAGGATTTAGGCAGATCATTTCCTTCAAAAGCCTCTGATCTGCCCTCAGGTCAACCATCTGATGAAGCAACAGGGAGATGTCCTGGGTTTACGCTCCCTCTGATGAAACTGGCTGTGTGAGGTCTCATTTCTGCATTGGAGACACTAAAGCTTACTTTTGGGGTTCTTGGGAGGGTCAGGGGGTTGCTACTAGCATCTCTAAGTTTAGGAACAGTGCAGACAGAGTTCATTGTCTAAGTTTTCATTTGAAAGCAGAGACAACTCACTAGCGAAGGACTGGGTGGCAGCTGACTAGACAGAGGTGGCAGAGGCAAGAAAGGTGAAAGCCCAGGGGCTCCGGACCCAGAGCCGTGAGTGCTCCTGAAATGCAGGCTCACAATTCTGAAATGTGGCCTCTTGCAGGCTGCAGGCTGAGGACTCCACTTTGAGCAGGATGGGTCAGGTTCCTTACTGGGGAGTGACAGATGACGCTTAATCCAGTTTCCTTATCATGTGCTCAGGTATACAGGAAAGGAGAACATCTGCATGTCAGTTGTTAAGGAAGCAGTGCTTTCTGGTGGAAATATCATTGTTGTAGAAGACACAAGACATTGGCATGGTTACCTAGACTCTCAGTGCTGGCTTGGTGGATACCTAGTATCCAAATTCTACCATTCATCTTTCTGTCTGTCTATCTATCTATCACCCATCAGTCTGTCTTTCTATCTATCTAATATCTATCTATTTTATATCTCTCTGATATCTATTTGATATCTATCTATCCTCATCATTGTTATCTATCTATCATCTATCTATCTATCTATCTATCTATCTATCTATCTATCTATCATTCATTCATTTATTTATCTGTCTATCTTCTGTCTGGATCACTCTCTGGAAATTAAGTGATTCAATCATAGAAGAAGAATTTATGTGTGTAAGACATGGGACATAAATCTGCAGAACTCCTGCCTTAGATGAAAGTAAGGACCCAAGGGAGCCTGCGTGTGGCTGCCTGGCCTTCACACCACCCTCCCTCCTGATAGCACACAGTCAAATTAGTTCCACAGTGACCCAGCTGACCTCCAGGAGTGACTCATTTTAATGTCACTACCAAGCTTTTATAATTCTTGTGTAGCATGGCACACAGATCATGAAGATTCATCTTAAGCAAAGATTCTATTCTGTAATCAAGAGATCAAGCTAAAGGCATCTCTGGAAGAGATGCAGTATGGTAGAACCTGTGGGTCTTATTGTAGTGCAGCTTGGGACATTTCAAGCTTGAAATGTGACTCTCGCTTAAAGGTTTGCCATACTATTACATAATCGAGTAATTTCTTCATCATGTGCCTTTGGGAGCCAAGGTTCCTCCTAGATCTGTTATAAAATCATATGAGATATGAGTATGAGCACTCAAATTGTTATGAAAGTCTTTAGGGAAAATTCCTAGTCATGGACTTAGGTTGGTTTTTCATGACAAAAATATTGAATGTATACAGCTAAATTTTTATTCAGAAATACGGTACTATTTTCTTTGTTGCTATTGCTGTTCACATAGTAAACATAATGAAGTCGTTGTTTTCATAAAATTAAGTTCTGATCTGCTTCTCTACTTATATCATTAATTTGTTTTCTCATTTGAGTCTCTAATGAATACAACTTGTAGCCCCAAATGGGTGAGCGAAAAGAATAAAGAAAGGCAAGATTATTGAGTTATAGGGCTTACAGCATAACTGTAGGGCCCCAGTGTGAGTCCTCTAACCCCAGTCTCTGGCGCCATTATTGACGTGGTGTTCCTCACAGCACTGAAACACGGATGTGATACTAGGTAGGTAGTTGCAAGTCCATATGGTACTAGCTGCTTCCTAAGTAGGAGGAAAGATGCAATCTTAAAGATCTGGCGTACAGAAAACCAACCTGAACTTTGCTTTCAGCCAGGGATAGGGTGAATCTAAATTGCCTGTGTTTACTGGAGTTCAATGACACCTGTTGCTGCTGAAGTCCATGACTTTGTAGCTGGAGACTGAGAACCTGCGGGCAGTGACAGGGTGAAGCCGGTTGCTTGGTACGCAGGACACATAAAATCAAATTGGCTCAATTCCTTCCTCCACTTCTCATTTCTTCCTTATTCCCCACACTTCGTTCTCAAGGATGCTGCCTTATTATGGGTGACAAATATTTGAAAGATCGTGATGAACAGCGTGTACCAGGGAGATGGACAGAGCGCTGATGCTTTGTGTCTCGTTAGTGTTCCTATGTGCACTCTATTGCCTATCGGAGAGTGGGTGTATGTTAGGTGCTGTCAGAATTTCTGTGTGGGTGCCCTAAGACCCAACATATCTTGGAATGAATTCATTTGGAAAAAGTCTGTAAAGAGAAGGGACTGCATTACAGTGAAGTCATAGAGCTGGGTCATAATCCATCTCTCTAGATCATTACACACACGCACACACACACATACATGCACACATACACACACTCACACACACAAACATACACGTGCACACAAACACACACACATACATGCACACACACATACCTGCACACACACGCACACACACAGATGCACACACACATGCACACATACGCACACTCACAAACATACACGTGCACACAAACACACACACACATGGTAGGCAGGGGATAACCATTTATAGACTACGAACCAACCTTAATCTGACTTCTTGATTTTGAACTTTTACCCTTTAGAATTTTGAGAAAACAGCTTTTTGTTGCTGTTGTTCAAGCATCCAGCCTGCCTGTGGCACTTTGCTTTGGCAGCCTGAGAAAATAGCACAGCATGTCGTGAACATTTTTAGAATTAATAGCCATCTTTCAAGTTTTCCTGTGGACTCACTGCATCGTGGCAGTTTTCTGCCTTTTTCCTTGGTTCCTTCCTTTCCTTGTTTTTTTTTTTATGCAGCTCAAGCTGGCCTTGAACTTGCTATTCCCCTGCCTCTGCCTCCTCAATGCTGGGATTCCAGGCGTGCACTACCGTGCGTGGTGTGAAATTTTCTTAGTAAGATTGTTGACATAGCCAAGCAGTCATCTTCCTAGAAAGTTATTAATAAGTCTTGCCAAACATTGATGGAATAAGGAAGCGGGTGGATGAAGAGATGCACCCTCTCGGAAGGCCGTTCTGTAGCTTTAAGTAGTAAACTTCTTGTTTCAGAGGCTCCTCCTTGTCCCTGTTCAGGTTCAGTATACATATCATCATTTCCTTGTGCCCCCTATTCTCCATCACTCTCTTCTGAACACCTCCCTTGTTTTTATTAAAGGGTTCTCATCCTGGTGTGATGGCCGTCAACTGTAACCCCACAATTTAGGATGCCGAGACTTTGATTTCAGTTTCAGAAATGGAAGCTTCTTATGCATTTGTTGTGGCCTTCCCTCTCTCCTTTAAAACTACCCCAGTTAGATCATTTTGCATGCCCTCAAGGATTCAATGGATTCTCCCGGTTCAAGTGGCATCAGCCCCTGGGCCTGGCTTGGCTGTCCTCTGGTGTGTGCAAGGTACATGAAAATTGGTCTCTGTGCTCCAGGCACTGCTAGGCTGATCTGTACACTCCACAATGCAGGATGGCATTCATGTTCTCCTGGATTCTGTGCCTTCCATCTTAGATAGCTTCTTGCTGTGTGAATAAAGGAGTGAGTGAGGTGTTGGCATCTGTGCAAATGCTTTTGGGTCACCAAGAGAAGTCACTTTGTAAATTGCTAAGGTGCCTGGAATAGTTTAGGCATTGTGCTAACCAAATTTTGGGCACAATGAAGCCGGTGTATGGATATTGATACATAAAAACAGGTTTAATTCAAGATGCTGCTTCACGCTATTCTGGAAGCTGGAAAGTGTAATGGCCTTCTATCTATGAGCTGTGAACCCAGGCAAGCGGTAATGAGATTCCATGTCAGAGAAAAGGCCTTAGAGCGTGGCGTGGGGTGTGTGGCCATGTTCAAAGCCAGGAGCAGATGGATGCCCAAGCTCAAGGAGCTGGAGGGAGAACACATCCCATGCCTTTCGGTTCTATTTGAGACATCAGCAGATTGAGAGATGCCCACTCATATTGGTGAGGGAGGATCTTGATTCCAATCCCACTGATTCCAATGGCAGTCTTTCTCTCCCTGAAAGACTGCCACAGACACTTCCAGAAATACCAACACAAAATTAACCACCACACATGATCGATATATTTTTAGATTAAGATCAAAATAGGTTCATTAAACTGGGAAGATTCTAAAAGAGACCTTGGAAACTCAAATTGAGATTCATAGAGAATTTGCAAAGTAACAGTGTTGTACACTTGAAGCTATGTATGTATCTTTAAAAACAAAGCAAAATTAGCTTGGTGCTCATAAGATCGTCTCTGTGCTCCACAATAGCAAACATGCAAGCATATTTGCTACGATAACAATATGAAAATATTTAACATGAGCCATAAAAATGATGCCATTTGGTATAAATAAACTGCTTACACACTTTACGCTGCAGTATCTTAAAAGACAATAAGACAAACATGTCACTTAAACAACTGAGTATAACTAATAATCATATATATGTATACACACACATGTATATACACACTTGTGTGTGGTTAGTGTTAATTGTCAATGAGTGTCGAATCAACTAGCATGGAAATCTTTAGGCACATCTGTGAGAAATTATTTAGATTAAGATTAGCGTCTGGGTGTGCCTCTGCCAATTAATAGTATTAATTGAGTTGGGAAGAGCTTTCTGCTGTGGGTGGCACCTTGTCTCCTGCGTGGTCAGCGGCCTCAGTGATTTCCCTTGACCCGTGAGCCTGAATGAGCCCTTTCTCCCATTGACTGCTTCTGCCAGGGGGTTTTATCACGGCCAGAGAAAAGAGGCACACACATCACCACCATCACCCCCCCCGAGGAAAGTGCTAAATTGTTAAATATCTAGGATATCAAACACGAACGTGATGGAGGAAGTATTTCTGGTGGGAACATAGACACTTACAGAGACTGGCATGGCCGGTTGCACACAGTGTCTGACCGACAGATTGGGCCCTGAGCTTTTGTTTTCCTGTGTTTGGGTCTGTCATCTGTCTGTTTTTCCTTGCGATGTAAGTGTCTATAAGGAAAACAATTCCTGAGTGCAAGTTGAGTGAAATTCTATGTATAATCACTGCACGCCTGTTGGTGCTGGACACTGTAACCCTAGCAGTTTCTAAATTGTCAAGATAAGATTTAACCAGAGAAAATCAGAACACAAAAAATAAGATAAGTTTTATAATAAATAAGTATATTTAACACAGTCTTACTAACCTAGGATACTGTCAATACCCCCTTCTCTAAATGTTAGCCTATAACCTGAATGGTCAGCAAGAACAAAGCTTACTTTAGAGATTTTTTTGTTTGTTGGTGTCTCAACTTCTCAGGTTTTAATTTCATTTTTACAATGATGGGGGTTGAACCCAGGGACTTGTGAATGGCAGACCCTCTCCATACACCTCCCAGCCCATTCTTCCTTATCTCCAAACATAAACTAACGAAAGCCACATTTTTTTATTGTTGCTTTGTTTCGTCACATTCATAGAAGAGAGGCTCAGAATGAGTTGTTTGCTAGTGCCTAAGGCTTAAACCTCTTTGAAAATGGTCTTTACCTTAAGGGATTATGGACTATGAAAAGGATAAAAGCCGTCAGTGACATGATTGACCTTTAGTGTTTTAGTGAATCGTATAGCAGATATAGAAATGCAAGCATAAATATTTGTTCTCATTGTCAAGTACTTTTTGTTTAGTTTTTTGTTTTTTGTTCCCAAGTCTTAACGTTTATCTTAGGCAGTACTGCAACTCGCGATGTAGCCAGGCAGGCCTTGAACTCCCGATCTGCCTGCCTCAGTCTCCTGCATGCAGGTTTGATGGACACAATCAGCACATTGTCCAGCCTTTATGGAAGGCATGCATTTAGAAAAGAATGCAGGGAAAGAAGTAGGAAGTGGTTCAGCAGCCTAGGGCTCTGGAATCCTCACTCCTTGGGCTGAAATCGAGACACTCCTCCTGGGTAGCACTGCCAGACTTGAAGATGTTCGAATCTTTGGGCTTCAGGTCTGAAGCTTTTATGATACTTAATATGGGAATGACCAGTGGCCATGGGGTTGTGAAAATTAAAGGTGTCTACATCTACAGAATGGATAGAATAATACCTGGGACATAGCAATGGCTCAGATAATTTTACATGGCCCTGTGTAAAACTGTCAGGTGAGAGATGAATTTGGGAAGCCAACAGCATCCAGCCATATGTTATTGGGTTATGGTGACAAAAACTCAACTCCAAGGAAGAATACGGACTGGGATTGGCTATTCTCAAGTACTGGAGAGGGTCTGACCAATTGGGGTTTATCTCATGTCTTGCCCAATTCGCTGACGTTTAAGCTTCGTTGTAGATTATTGTGAGTTCTAAATAAGACAGGTTCAACAAATGCACACAGAAGTCTGTTGTTTATTGATTGGATGAAGAAGTTTCTCAGGAGCTGAGATGATAACGGGATCAATGCTTACCGCCCTAAAGAAGCTCGTAGTTTAGGGACCCTCCTCAGGACACAGCATGTAAGAGCCGGCATAGTGCCTAGCATGTAGCAGATCCTCAGTGAATGGTGATCGTCCTTTTCCCTTCTGAATGTCCTCTTACCCAGGGAACCTGTGGGAGAGCAGACTAATGCTGGCTGGCTTGCCGTGCATCTGCTTAGGGTAGGAGACGGCAGATTCTAAAGAGCAGGAATCCAGCCTGTAGTTAATAACTTTGGTGGAGTTTGCTGGCCACCTCGTCACCGTTGCAGAAGGAGAAAGCAGCCACACTCGGTGTCTAAGCGAGTACAGGGAACTGTGAACCTCAGAAACAAGACAGCAGGCTATGACTGTGATGACCTGCACAGCTCCTGGTGGAACAGAAGAAAGTTAGCAGGCTCAAGAAGAATCAGATTTTAACTGTCGACTTTGACCTCGTTACTCATAGCATGTGGATTCCTAAAACAATGCCTACAGTGGTGTCCTCCAAGCATGGTAAAGGGGTAGGTGTGAAGCTGAAAGAGGAAGGACTTTTACCCTCAGTAGGATGGGTAAAATGGCTGCCCAGGGCTGGGCATGTGGTTCCAGGCCCAAGGCCCTGCGGTGGTGCCAACCGAAACACTTGTGTGAGTGCCACAGATCCACATAGGCTGGATTCACAAAGGCTCTTAGAGGTTGGTGATTCTGCCTTCTAAGGAGGGGAGTCGTGACTTGACCAAGTTTAAGTCTTCCTGGAAAGAGAGCTGGCTCTCGGGCCAAAGTTTCCAGGTTTTCTTTCCATTCTGTCTGACAATTATGTGATGCCAAGGAAGACTAACTGTGGCTTGTTATCTGTCATCAGAACGCTGTCTCTCTGTGGCAGCCATCCTTCAGCTCCCAAGTAACACTGCTGTAGCCCATTAGGAGGGGTGGTGACAGCAACTCAGATTTGTATTATAACAATATTAGAATTATATAATAGTATTAGTTCTTTTAGTATCCTGAGGAGTCACTAAATGTTCTTTGAATAATGATTATTTTAAGGTTTCAGTGACTTTCAGGTTTGAGTCTTGCTATATTAGATACAAAGAAGGAATCTAGTGACTTTATTTTATTTATTACTTTTATTTTTTGAGACAGGGTGTGATGTCACCAAGGCTAACCTCTATAACCTGATGGAGCCAAGACGTAGTTAAACTGTCTTGAGTCTCTGATCTTCCCGTCTTTACCTGCCAAGTGCTGGGGTAATAGGCATGTAGCATCAGGCTCAGGGTGATATGGTGCTGTGGACTGAACTTGAACTTCAGGCTTGCTGTAATCCAGAGCTCTGCCAGCTGCCGTGTGTCCCCAGCAGTTTTATTCATTTTTAAAATGTTTAGTGTTTTTTTTTTTTTGAGACCATCTCATCATGTAGCCCGACCTGGTTTTGAACTCAATCCTTTTACACCAGCCCCTCAGGGGCTGGTATTATAAATATAATCCATCCTGCCTGGCTGGTGGCCTTATCCTTTATATTTAAATTTATAGAGTTATTAGGGTCTCTAGAGACTGTATTCTTGGACCGCTTGGTGTTTCCAGTGGAGGCATCAGACTTGGAGAGGTAAAGTCAGTCACCTGGAGTCCTAAGTGATTACTTAGTAGCAGAATATGATAAAGAACCCAGGGCTGTTGCTGAGGTCAGGAGTAATTAGAATTTCTGCTTTGAGGGAGCAGGTTTGAAAGACGATGTCTCCCCCTCTCACACAATTCTCCGTGAGTTCTGCATGATGTTTTCCAGACCCACCCAGTCTTAGACTTGCCTTCCCTACTCAGCAAGGGTTTTTGCAGTTCTTTGGTATGGAGGCCACCATGTAAGCAGCTTTGGAGGACATCATTTCCCCTTTTTCGCCACTCTGTAGTAAATGGGGGTAGCGGGCCCTGCTTTTCGTCCAGCCCAGC
>LOEQ01005285.1:55442-73774 GCA_001685075.1 Bramus lutescens
CATGCACACAGACAGAATATTGTATACATAATAAATAAATAAATATTAAAAAAGTTCCTTTCTAAAAAAAACATTAAGCTGAGATGAATCCTAAACCATTACTTTGTGAAGCCCTAACAAGCTTAGAGTCAAAGCAGGAATGAAGAAGGCTTCTGTCTTAGTAAGAGGCTTGCAGGTAGTAACCAGATGACGTAACAGCAGCCTTGGCACAAGTATGAATCCTAATTCAGCAAGTCTGCAAACTACGGAGTTTGGGTCCTCGGAGATCAGCGTTGAAGGGCAGGGAAACAATGAGTTGAGCAGTATTGAAAATAATTATTTTTAAAATGCATCATTTCTCCTTTTACAGATTTCTGGTGGCTCCCCCTAGCTCTCCAAAGCCCTATTCTGTCCCCAAGTCTATTTTCAGCTCACTTTACTCTTCTGCCTGTTTTTCTGTTCATTCATGTTCTCCCCCAGGGAGGACAATTTACGCTCTCTGTGCGGACAGCATCCATAACCACCAATGGCCATCTGCTTCACATCTCTTTCCTCTCTGAACTCTTCTGCTGTGACTCGGAGTGCCACTGCCTATCGCTGTCATCAACATGTCTCTGGGTCTGGTTCCCACACCTTATCACTCTGAGTGCTTCCAGAGTTCAAGAGCACCGACAATCACACTTTCTCCTTACAAGTCCTTTTTCTTAGGAGCAGTAATCTCTTAACATAAATAGTAAAGTATAGTTACCCCCAGAGTGCCCCAAAATGAACATCTCCAACAACTTTTTTGGAGAAGAGACTGTTTGAAGGAAAGCCTCACAAGCTCAGAGCCTTTCCTGGAAGCTTATTTCAAGCTGCCAAGTTAGGCTCTACTGAAGGCTGGGAAAAGAGGGCTCCTGAACCAGTAAGAGCCAGCCCCAGTAGACCACTTGTGGCTCGTTTACTGATTTAGTTAACGTGATTTTCTGCATTATCAACATCAGAGAGTAAAGAGATCTACTTGTAACTGATAAACTGACATATTGTTGTGAAGAAGAGACTTGCTACCTGTTAAAATGAGTTTTGTGGCCTCTAAAACGGATTTTTACAAGATACTATGTTAGTGAGCCAATTAAGAGGTTATGGCATTTAGGTTTGAACAGAGATTGATAGTTATGTATTTGGACAGCCCATGAAAGCAATTTCTTTGAAGGATGGTACGGAGCAGATGTTTAATAAGCAAGATGATTGATCTAAGGAAAGAGCCAAAGATAAAACAATGACTCCATTGTATATCCAGTGGGAAAGAGAAACGTTGTGGAATAGGATATTCGCTTAAGTATATAAAGATATGTTACATTTGTTTATGCTGTATTTGTTTAAGTATGTAAAGATATGTTACATTTGTTTATGCTACATTTTTTAATGATTTAAAGATGTGTATCATTTGTTTAACCTTGCCTGCCTAAGGCACCTGATTGAACTAACAAAAAGCCGAGTGGCCAATAGCTAGGCAGTAGAGGGAGAGGCGGGGTTGGTGGGCAGAGAGAATAAGTAGGAAGAGAAATCTAGGCTCCAAAGAGAGAGAGAGAATGAGAGAGAAGGAGGGAGAAAGAGAGGAAGACACTCAGGGACCAGTAGTCAGCCAGACATGTAGGAAGCAGGAAAGCAGGATATACAGAATGAAAGAAAGGGAAAAATCCCTGAGGCATATGTGGATGAAGAGAAACAGGTTAAACTAAGTTATAAGAGCTAGTGGGACAAGCATAAGGTAAGGCCAAGCATTCATAACTAATAATAAGTCTCCATGTTATGATTTGGGGACTGGCAGTCCAAGAAAGGCTGCTACAGGGAAAGGTTAAATAAAATGTTTACTTGTGTCTTTTTGGATCAGTAGTCAACCAGAATGGGCAAGAATTTGTCTAGGGCTCTTAGGAATCATGAATATGAGTTTAATACAGACACAAGTCTTACAGAGAAAGCTTATTAAATTTTTTTTACCATGGACAATGTAAACAATAAAACAGATTCTCTAAAGAAAGATGAGTTTCAAAGGCAGAAATAACTGGTTTTTTTTTAACCTCAAAAACAACCCAAAAATCATGATGGAGCGTGGCCTATGTTATATTGGGGATGGCCCATTTTGTCTTGGGCACATGTTTATTTTATAATTATTCCTCTTGTGTTGTAGAACTAAAAAGACATTCAGTCAAGATTTATCTTAACCATTTGAACCTTAATTCCTGATTAAGGCTAGCTACTGCTTCGTGGATGGTTCTAGATCAAAGTTAAAGCCATGGCTGCTGCCTGTAATAAATACTGCTGCATTTGGAAGACGATTACATTAGCCAAAATCTTATTTTTATAACTTGAGGTTCTAAAAAGCAATTCAAAAATCAACCCCTTAGCATTTCCCAAAATACTCCAATCCATCTGCTGGAAAAATCTATTGCCAAATTCTTTAATTTGTTAGTAAGAAATAAAACCTGCGTACTCCTACATCTATTCTTGGGTGTTCATTTTCTATCGAGAGGGCCATCAAACCACCTTTCCCAGAGCACTTGAGGATATAGGCAAATACAGGCAAGCCCTATCCACCAAGTGCCTTCCAAAGGTGCTACCACCTTGTCCTGTTTGGGGGTCATTCTCTTTCCAAAAATGTGCATGAGGAGGTACCATGGCAGTGTCCTTTTCTCTTCCCTGAATTCTTACAGATCTTCCTTGCCCGTGGGATAATTGTAGAGTTAAGTTTTGCCTCTTGCTTTAAGGCAGTGGGCAATTACACTTCAAGATTCCCTCTGGCTGCTTCTCCTTCTTGATTGATGGTTTTGTCATAGAAAAAGGGTCCAATGTCTAAGCTTAGTCACCAAAACCCTGCCATTTGATATCCTGAGAGGCTGTAGGCCGTGCTTAGGTTTTGGTAGCATCTTCATGGTCAGTAGAAATCACAGGTTGCCTGGATTAGAAGTCTAACTCCCAGCATGATTATGGGGTTTAGGGGTGTAGGCAGTAAAGGCCTCTACAGTGGGAACGGTGACAAGAACGGTGAATGACAGCTGCTAACAGTGTCAGCCTGAATTCTCAGCTGCCATTTTCCTTGTATTTCACGTTGAAAAGGCGCAGGGTGAAATTAGAAACACGTGAGCTGATAACGGGTCCCAAAGTGGGAAGCCATTTAAATGTATCTGCTTCAAAAATTTTGGAAAATAGGTTTGGAAAAACCCATGGATTTGAAAGTGCGGGCAGACACTGATCTTTTGTTTCCCTGCCGCCCAGACCTGAATAATCACATAAAAACTATATTAATTACCACACGGTTTGGCCAATGACTCTAGCGTATCCCTTGCTAGCTCTTACATCTTGAATTAGCCCATTTCTATCAATCTGTGTATCACGACGAGGCTGTGGTCTAATGGTAAGTTTCCCAACGTTCCGGTGTATCCTTCGGCAGCTACATGGCGTATCCCTGACTCCCTCCATTCACGATCTTTATCTCCATTCGGATTTCCCGTCTGGCTTCACTCTGCTAAGTCATTGGCCCAAACAGCTTTATTCATCAACCAATAAAACAACACAAATACAGAAGGCCATCCACATCATGAGAGTAAAAAGAAAAGGACCTGGTTTCATAGGAGGATGTGGAGGAAGAAGGAGAGAAGGAGGAAAGGAGAAAGAGGAGGAGAAAAAGAGGGAGAGGAGGAAGAGAGGCAGAGGGGGAGGAAGGGAGGAAGTGGGGGCCGGAAGGAGAGGAAAGGGAAATAACACAAGGTATTTTGGTTCTTTTTATGAAATTTCTGCACCACGCTGTTTTTGTTTCCTGGGTCAGAACGAAGCCCAGATGATGAGTGTTGTTCTCCGGATTTGGCCACCCCTTTGGGATTTCAGAGGAGCAGGGAATCACACCACAGAGCCCCACCCAGAGCATCTCTGAGTGCGGGAGACCGCATTGCTGAGCTCACAGAACAGCAAGATGAGGGGGTCAGTTCTTTATCTCAGGAGTAACTTCACTTTATGACATTAAATAGAGGATTATATAAGCGGGTTTGAGACAGAAATGAAAAATAGCGCTCTCTCCACAATTACTACCGTTCTGGTCAGAATGCACACTGATGCCAGGCTACATTAGTATTCTGAAAAAGCCTGCACATAGCTCGGAACTTGTCTCTATTAAATTCTGTCTTTGCAGCTGCAGTTTTTATTTTTTATTGCAGGCAAGGGGTTGGTAGTGGGTGGTGTTCAGCCTGACTTGCATGACATATCTACTTTGGATCTTTTTCAACCTTTTCCCAAATAGTCTAAGCAGTAAGGTAGCTAGCTCTTGTGTGCATGCTTCCTCCCCCCCCACACGCACATGCACACACAACACAGAGAAAGACATATAAACAGAAAAAAAAACAAATTAAATAAAAACACCCTTCAGGAAACCATACTACAATTATGATTGACAGTATAATACATGTAGTAATAATTACTATTGCTTTTCTCTCTTTATTTCTAATCTCATGAGAAGAGGTGAAATACACTTTCTTTCTACACAGGGCTCATAATGAGATCATAAGTGACCATTCAGGAAGATAGCACTGGGTTCTGTATACACCATGATTAATTGCAGCCAGCCACTCACTCTAGGTCCACTTTTATAAATTGTGTGACTGTAGAAGATGCCATATAGTCTTCCAGCACCGAGAACATCAGGTAGCGTTATTGGAAACATGTGGATTTACCTAGGCTCTCTGAAAGGCCTTCAACCTAACCTTCTGGGTAAAAGTGAACTGTTGGGTTCCATTGTGACTCAACACGATCCGAGTTTTATAGCATCAGAAGCAGATATATCGAGTGTCTCCCTGAGGCATGTCATCTGAGCAATGTTCAAATTTTTATATCTTAATTTCATACTGTATTTACATAATGGACACTGTGGGTACTTTAAAAATATTCTTAATTTTTTAGGCTTAATTCAGGTATTCTTTTCTTTGCTTAGAGGAATGTGAATTCTAGAAACCAGTCTACATGGATCAATAAACCCATTACTGGAGAATCTCTCTGCTCTTCCTACTGTACATTTACATGCATGGTAGATAGATCAGGGCATGGACGAACAGAGGTAGCTGGGCTGCGTAAATGCCCAGCATGGAGACTATTCTGTGGACTGTTTTTTTTGTTTTGTTTTGTTTTGTTTTCCTAGCTGATATGATGCGTTTCCTTCATCTGACATTCTGGATGATCTAAAGACAAGGAGATCCAGTGCTTCTTAACCTCTCTCTCTCTCTCTCTCTCTCTCTCTCTCTCTCTCGTTCAAAGGACGTGCCCCGTGAGAGCAGTAAACGGGAAGAGTGGTGTGTAACATCTGGGAACCATTGTCTATTGCCCGCTTCCATACATGCTGGGATATGGTTGCTTCCATTTGACCCCTGAGTGGTTTTCCATTAGCCCAGACTTTGACTCCAGAACCGGAGGCCCTAAGGCAACATTTCTCAGCCTGTGGGTCACAACCCCTTTGAGGGTTGGATGATCCTTTCACAGGGGTCCCATGTCAGATATCCCGCATACCAGATCTTTGCATTATGACTCATAGCAGCAGCAAAATGACGGCTATGCAGTAGCAATGAAATAGTTTTATGTTTGTGGGGTCATCACAACATGCGGTGTATTAAAGGGTTGCAGCATCAGGAAGGTTAGAACGACTGCCCGGTGGCTTCCCCTGCTTTTCTGCGTAGGACAGATGGTCCCTTCTGACTCCCAAAGGGCCATTTGCAATCTGTCTATTGGAAGTGCTTCTGGAAGGCTGTGTGCCCAAGACAAAAACAAGTCTATTTTCTGGCTGTTTCCTTATCAGAGCAAGGTAAGCTGACGACGGGAGATGATTACGTAAACCCACAGCCCAGGACCTGGCTCACTTTAACAGGCTAGTAAATATGTCTCTATTTGACTATGTTTCTATTTTTCCTTTAGATGTATAACCCTTCTTTCATGTATTTTATTAGGATTAATAAAAGATCCAGAATATTTGATTTAGCATAGAGTTTTGACACAACGTACTTTCTGTGGTTCAATAAAAAACAATAAATATTTGTGAGGAGAGTACCCTGATTTTGGTAACTAGCAAGTGGAAGTCTGATTCTTACTGAAGTCTTTTGTGTGTAGAAATTCCTGCTCCTTCCCAAAGCATGTGAATACAGGCTGTGACCTGTGGGAACTGGGGTCTTCTGAAACACACATTTCTATTTTAAGTCAAGAACCGAGGAACATAGAGTACTAGAGGATAATCCCAGCTCTTCGGAGGCTGAGGCAGGAGGATCACAAGTTTGAAGTCAGTTTGGCCAGCTTTGTAAGACTATAAATGCAGGAGATGCAGTGTGATGGATGGATGGATATTCAGTTGAGCCTGGCATGCGTGAGACTCTGGGGCGAGTCCTCAGTGTTGGAGGGTGAACACCAAGTATAGCTCTTTATTAATTTAAAGGGTTCAATATTTTTTTGTCATAAATGATGGCTATTTCTCTTATATATTTATTGAACAAAAGTGATTGGTTATCAGTTACTTGACACCATCCATTGTTATCTTTTGAGCTTCTTTTGCCTTGCAACTTAATTTGTGTAGTATATTTTAAATGTTAATCTTTGGCGGCATTCTTAACATTTAAAAATACAATTGGTCGGGTGGTAGTGGTGCGTGCCTTTAATCCCAATACTCAGGAGGCAGAGGCAGGTGTATCCCTGTGAGTTCAAGGCCAGCCTGGTCTACAGAGTGAGTTTCAGGACAGGCTCCAAAGCTACAAAGGAACCCTGTCTCGAAAAACCAAAACCAAACCAAAACAAAATAAAACAACATTTGTTTAAGTCTGGTGTGGTGCCACATACCTGTCATCTCAGGACTCAGGATACAGAGGCAAGGGAATTGTAGGCTCAAGACCATCAAGGGAGGCACAGTAAATCTGTTCTCCTTTTTCAAAGAGAGACTGTTTCTATTGCTAGAAAAATTTGCTGTGATCTTAATTGAAAGTATGCATTAAATTTGGTTAATAAAGATTATTTTAACTTCAAATATTCATAGCTCTCCCCAAAAGAATGCCCTAATTTATAAATAATATAGTTTGTAACTAAAGAAACCTTTTGAGAAAACATACAGAAAAATGTATATGCTATAGCATTTTACAGTTTTCTATTTTGAAATATTGAGTATTTTTATCACATAAACTCATGGGGATTTTTTTATGACCATGGTTTTAGTCTCTATTTTACTTTAGAAGTTTAATGGAATTAGAAGAGAAAAGTAAATCAAGATTTAATCATCACCTTTATTTGTAAGTGATGATTGACTGATAGATGTGATGGGGTGTGGAAATGAAGATAGTTAATAAAAAATTAAGCACAGCCCTCTACAATCATTTCCAGTAAGAATCAAAGAAAATATAAATTAACTTCCCAGGTTTTCTCTTTTTAGCTGTTTGGTGGACACCATCCGGTTTAATAAGAGTTCACTGTACTGAGAGGTCCTACACAATCCCCACTCATTTAATTCTGATACCGACCCATTCGGGCAGCTGCAATGACGTCACCTCTGTTTTAGAAACCTGAGCAGCTGAGGAAGCTAATGGAGCTGAGCTCCAGCAGAGCTAGGATGTGGTACTGGTTGTGGCATCGTACTTCCAGAACCAGAATGTCCCCAAGCGTGGGGAAATGCATTGTTCATGGCACCGTGGGGAAAATAGTCCCACTGTCTGCATGTTCTGAGCGTCCTTCCTAGAGGGGACTCCAGTGACACTTACCCATAGCCGGAGCTGGTGATTGCAGTTCTTTTTATTTAAAAAAACTATGTATTTATTTTTAATATTTTCATTTATTTTCTGGCAATTCCTCATATGTATGCAATGCATCTTGATCACCTCTAACCTAACTACTCCTCTTCTCGTAGATTCCCCCAGGAATGCTTCCCTCTCACACTCCACGCCTTCCTTTCTCTTACTTTTTTAAAATAACCGATTTAGTGGTACCCACGTGCTCATGGGTATGGGACCATCTACCAGGACATGGGCAACCTGACAGTGGTCACACCTTCAGTGGCCATGAGCTGCTAATAGCTTCTCAGCTAAGGATGGAGCCTCATTCCAGGCTGGAACTTTGATGGGCTTAATCTTGTGCTGGTGTGAACACCTGAGTGTGAAGACATAGCTGGTGTGAACACCTGAGTGTGAAGACATAGTTGGAGTGAACACCCGAGTGTGGACACATAGCTGGAGTGAACACCCGAGTGTGGACACATAGATGGTGTGAATGCCCAAGTGTGAGCAAATGGCTGATGTGAATGCCGAAGTGTGAGCACATAGCTGGTGTGAATACCTGAGAGCAGTGGGCCATGTCTTGTCCAGAAACAGCATTCACAGCTCTCCTCCCCTTCCTCCAGCTCTTACACCCCCTCCTACCATAAGGAATGTTCCCTGAGCCCTGCAGAAGGTACTGGCTGATATAAAAGGCCCATTTAGAACTCAGTACTCAACAGGTACTTCGTCTCAGCACCTTGGACAGTTGTAAGTCTCTGCCCTAACTATTTTCAACAGCAGAAAGAAGCTTTTCTGATCAATGTCAAGGGTAGTATTAGCCTATGGGTAAAACCATAAATATTCAAAAAGTAGTTTGCCTGCATGTCCATTCAGTGAAACAACAGTAGTGTGTTTCCTTCTAAGGCCTACGGCCTCCCATTGGCTTTTGACCAGATTTATAGTACCAGCTATAAATTCTCTCCTGTGCCCATTACCCTCATGCTGGTCATGACACTATTCTGCCAGTAGACACCTTAGGTTGGTACTGTAGTCCGCAGGGGCCTTGTTGGTCAAGGCCATTGATGGCTTTCCTTCTCTGTTGGCTGTGTGAAGCTATTAAAGCTGTCCAGAAGGGAGGAAGTTTTCCGTCTCTTTTAGCTTGATTCCTATATGGTTTCTAGCCAAAGTGTGTTTTGTTTCATGGGTAGGGTCTCATCATTGAGCCATGGTGGGAAGCCAATGGAAACGGCATTAGTCTGTTGTTTGTTTTTGTTTTCTTAGGGAGGGCTACAACTTCCCCACCTAATAATTTGTATGGATGTATTCCACACAAGGCATTGAGATTTTTCATTTATTAGTCCCTGTCTTCTAAGAGAAGCATTCATATAATTCATATAATAAGAGATTATTCACATAATGTCCCTCTGTCCAAACCTAAAAGTTTTTTTTTTAATTGAGTTTGAAAATGGTGGGTTTCCACCAGGCCTCTTTATACCTCCTTAATTTTTACTTAACCTCCTCTACTCTAGTACTGCCCTGTCTCTACTCTTGGTAAATTCCAAAATGAAAATATGAGGTTGTATTTAAACTAACTATTTTGAGGTTAGAGAGCCATATGATGACTCTTTAAAAGGATGTCACAGTGAGCTGTTTGTTAATATGAAAGTGTGCATTACACATGTATAAGAAAGGCAGGCTCTGAAGCAATTTAGCTTTGTAGTATGATCTCATCCATACATAAATAGCTATGGCTATATTTATAGATAGGCTGTGGATTGCTGTATCTGGGGGCTGGCCTTAAGGATGTTGTTTTAAACTTGGCAAAGCACCCTACAGAGGTATTTCTCTTCCCTGTCTCACCAGTCTTACTTTGTAATAAGTTTAGGTTGGCAAGTTTTGATTTGGATTATGACTTGGGAATGTGAGGTAACTGTATATGGGCTTGGAAAAAGAAGTTCCGCGTCACAATAGAGATTTAAAAGCTTTGACTTACAGGGTTTCCTATTTCCTTCCCTGAAACTACTCCAGAAACTGGGGTGTGCTGTCATTGGGTGGGGTTTCTCCACTCCTAATTTAAACGTAACTCTTCTGTGATTTAATTTCTGCAAAAATAGAAATATGAGCTATTGTTGAATATTAAAACAAATGATATTTCACATGCACTTCAAGTCAGCAAGTGTTACCAGTCATCAGGAATGTTGTCAATCAGAACACATCTCTTGGGATTTCCTGTAGGTCCTGGCTAACACACCTGATATGGACTCTTCCATCCATCACCCTGCGTAGCTCAGCCTGGGTCTGGAGTCTGCTGGTAGCCACCATGTTTGTTTTCTGTCAGAGATTTGACACTGGATGAAAGCTGGTTTATTTGGCTGTGTTGTTTGAAAGTCTTCTTGGGAAGTCAAGTACTCCTCTGGCAGAGTCTAACATCACTCTAGTCTGACAACCTAAATTCCTGTGCTGTTGTGATGAGGAGGATGAAAGGTATTATCTATTTCCTGCAGAAACTTCCAAGCCTTGGTGATAGAGATCTTTGAATAACAATTGATTATTATTATTTATGCATGTAAAAGATGCCAGTACAAAGTGAGCCTCCACTTTCTGATTCCCATGACCAGGGCACTATAGTCACAAAATGTTGAAATATTGTTCTATATTAAACAACAGAAAGACACTGTATTAGAATTCTCTGTTAAATCAAATATTCTGATAGGTCTTCTGCAAATCCTAGCAAACTCCATGATGTTGAAAATGTGATACTTGAATCCCCAAACAGGCTGGTGTCTGTAACCTTTTTCAGAGAATCCTTTGTCTCAATACTTTGGCTTAACAAAATGTCCACGTGTCTAGCTTACTTTTATTTCATGCGTTGATGTTTTAGAATACGGTGGTTGAAAGTGAAGGGACAAAACCACTATGACTTTTCTTAGGGTTTTCTGGTTGGCTATCAGCAGAGCTTCCTGTAAGCCATTAATTATGCCTGAAGTCAATGAGTGGTCAGGTCCAGGAAGGCTGTCCTGAGGAAGAGAAGTCGGATTCTCCATAATCTTACAGGCATATCAAGTTAACAGAAATCAATCTGTGGCTCACACGGAAACAAGAATTGCTCTCAATGTGTCTGTGAAAGATGTGTGGAGATGGAGCAAAGCAATGAATTTTCCTGCAGTAATCTCTGAAGTTGCCAGGAAGAAGATGGGGCCCCACATCAACAACTCCACTTGGTTGATAATTACACCATGATGCTGACAGTGCTACTATAAGACCTGTTTTGGGTACTAGCTTCTCAAGATGGTTCCAACTTGGTTAGCTGAAAAGGTGCACTTTTTTTTTTTTTTACAACGTTCTGGCCAGAACTCCAAACAGGAACCTCAGAAAAACCCTACCAAATTTCAGAGACTATTTGCTATTATACCAGACAGTAATCTTGGAACTTAACCATCATTTTACTTTCACAGAATCCCATAGAAAGAACATCGGCCTCATGACAGCTGGAAGTAATTCTAGAAGACGACGTCCCCTCTGCCAACAAAGTTTGTCCTCAGGGTTAAGGACATCATTTATGGGTTGATTATAATTGGTATAGGGTTGGGCCTGGGGGGAAGATTATGTAGGATCAGGAATCTCTTTGAAAAAAAAAAGAGAAAATTGGATGGGATAATAGATTAGTGTGAGCTTATTCATGCTAATAATAATAGTGAGTAATGGAGTGGATACTTGTAAGCTATTATTTATAGGTAATTTACATTGGAATAGATTCCTTTATATTGATACAAACTTAAATTATATTGACCATGTTCGTATTTTCATCTATAATATTTGTATATCTAGGCAAAATTATTTTTGTTATATTGTATGCACGCATGCTTCTACCCCTGCTTAAGACATTTTGTATATTGATACAAATTTAGGCTATATTTATCATATTTCAATATACATTTCTTCCTCTGATCAAGATACTTATACATTGTTTACATTTTGAGATCATTGTCCTCATTTGTTTCACAGCTGTTTAAAGATTGTTTAATATTCTAGTATGAAGTCTTACTCTTTAAATTATATGGGTATTAAAATTCATAGGTCAATAGTCATCCATGTTTGTCATACTTATAGTTAGACGAATCAGGTTCTTCAGATAGTGATTGTATTCTGCATAGACAAGTAGTCTTCAACCACTTCAAAAAGCTGTAGAATATGGCATTTAAATAACTTAGCGTTCTGTTGAAGTGAGACATGATTGCTCCTGGCAGCACCGATCTATTCCCGAGAGAATGTTGAGCACCAAAGACCCTCCACTTGGAGCTTGTTTTCTTCTTGGCAAAACTGGCCTTTTGCATTGACCACTGACAAAATGCATGATGTCTGGACAGGACAAGCAGGATACAAGAAAAAAGANCAGGTAGCCAGTTGTCTCTGTCATTTGTTGCACATTTTGGAAGTTGCTTGATTATACTTTCTGCTTACTCAAGTAATGTTATTTCCCTCCTCAGGTCTTTGTTGGGGTTGAAGACTAGATAGTTGTAGTTGCTTTCCTTTCATGATTTGGCCAAGTTGTTTATTAGAGAAGACTTAAACTAATTAGGATAGGATAATTATTGAAACATTTATTACATGTTTCTTGCTTGATATTGTTTATGCTGGTTGTAATTCTGACTTTTATACCTGACATTTGTTCTTATTGTATATAACTTTGTATTAGGCTTAGAACTTTCTTATTTAAACAAAAAGGGGAGGTGCTGTAGGAATTTTTACCCCCAGTAGCCTTTAAGTTGCCCGCCTGCTTGGGCGTGGCCTCTTATACATTTTATGTCAATGTAAAGCGCACATCAGGCCTCTTTTCCAGCTGCAGGATTCGGTTACTGTTCCCTGTTCCAGCAGAGGACTGTGATCTGTGAGTCTACCCCTAAATTAATAACCTCTATTGTACTCAATTCTGAGCTAGAGTGGGATTTCTTTTAAGTGGTCTTCTTCCATGAGTGGCTTGTGAGCTTTGTGTAGGTAGTTCCAGGTGGACTAGGCTTGAGATTTAAGGCATTAACTGAAACTTGTAAGTAGTTTATTGTGTTTCCTTTCCAAATTTTGTGCTAATCCAGGCACCACAATGCTATGGTTTGAATGTGTACCCCCAGAATTATGTGTTAGAAACTTAATGCCTAAGTTCATTGCTGATTATATTTAGAGGTGAAGGTTTGGGGGAGGCAATTAGGATTGGGTTCTAGTGATGATATTAGTGGCTTTAGGAGGCAGAGACCCAAGTTTGCTTATCCCACTTGGTGATGCTGTCTGCCATGCTATGATACAGCGGAGGAGGCCTCATCAGATGCCTGCGCCTGTATTGGAAGGGGAGAGCCTGCTTTTCGTCCTGCCTGGCTCCCACACAGCTGCTTAACACCCAAAATAACAACACATAAATTGTATTAATTTAAACACTGACTGGCCCATTATATCTAGCCTCTTATTGGCTAACTCTCTCATCTTGCTTCACCCATTTCTATTAATGTGTATCGCCACTTGACTATGGCTTACCGGCATGAGTCTAACCACCGTCCGTCTTGGGTAGGAGAAGCATGNTCTGACCTATCAGGCCAAGCAGTTTTCTTTATTAATTAACCAATAAAAGGAACAGATAAAAGACCCTCCTACATCATGAGCCATTCTCCTGGACTTCCCCATGTCCAGAACTACCACCCTAATACACTATTAGAATTAACTGCCAGGTCATGGGTATTTTGTTATGGCAAGAGAAAACAGGCTCATCATATCCTAGGCCTACGGAATCCGTATGGAGCCATGGCAAAGAGATGAATCTTTAATGACTCAAGCCCTGGTCTCGGCCGAGTCACCCTCTGCTTTGATAGCCTTCTCTGAAAATAAAATCTGGGATTAGTAAATCCTGGTGGTGATAACAGGACCATGGGGTGAAAGCAGAGTGGAGACAGATGTCATCAGGTTAGTTCTAAAAGAAAATATACACCAGGAAACCAAATTTCCATGACAAGGAGAAGTGTTTGACCCTTGCAAGTGGAAGCTCAAAGGATGGGTATCTGTTTGTCTTACAGCAAAATCTAGGCTATAGGCATAAGGATAAATTAGTTCTTAGAAGGAACAAATAATAAGCAAAATGTTCGATTTTAGAGGGTTGGAAGAACTAATTTCTTCCAAGATTTCTGGCTTCCTAATAATAAGGAAATTTTTCATTCAAACAATATGCCATGTTTCTGTCTTTCTCAGCTTCTTTTTAATTCTGTGAGCTTCAGATTATTATTTTCCCTTCGATTGTAAATTGCTCTAGCCTTTCCAGGTTCTCTTGACTTCATGTTTTTGCCTGTGTTCCACAGAGTTCTTTGTTGGATGCTTTCTGACGTGAGAATTCCTCCATGTTTTGGTGGTGGCTTATGTGGCTTCCTTTTGGCTTTCTGCAGCAGGGTCTTGCTGTGTATCCCTGGTGCTCACTTTGTTGCACAGGTTGACCTTGAACTCACATCGTCCCTCCTGCCTCAGTTTCCCCAAGTGCTGGGATTGCAGGCTCTTTGCCCCTTCCCAGGCAGGGTACAGATTGGGCAGCTAAGATAATGAGTATGAACAATGAAGACATAGATAAGAGGCTTTAAAAATAAAAATAATTTGCAAACAATTGTGTTACCTCTGTGTTCTTTTTGAAAAAGTAATGGCGATTTTTTTTTAAATCCTAGTACTTACGCGGGATCATATTGCTGAATAGACCTGCTCTCACCTACACACTGTGTGTGTGTGTTGATTTTTCATTCTTCCATAGGACTCTCTGTAGGATGGAGAAACCCTCTTCTTTCTCACCCACTTCCCACCCACTCCCCCTTCCCTCATCTTCTCCCTTGCTCCCTCCATCCCTCCTCCCCTCTCTTCTTGAGACAGAGTCTCACAGTGTAGCCTAGTCTGCTCCGGAGTTCCCCATTTCCCTGCTTCAGACTTCCCAGTGCTGGGGTTCCATGTGCCATCACACCTGGCTAAGATTCCTTCTTTGTTTTTAAATAAATGTCACCTTCATTGAGGATGGAGTCTTTCCTCTGTTGTGGCCCTGGAGCTGAAACAGTGACTCTCCTTTGCAGCTGTCCCCGAACTGTCAATAGACAATCCTGACTTATATTTGCTTTCAATCCCTAATCTGATTGCTACTTATTATTTTATTTCATCCTGTCCTCTTATTTCAAATATATGTCTGTTTACGGTGCACGTATATGTGTATGTGTGTGTGTATGGTATATGCACATATGTGTGAAGAGAAAGGCCGATTTCAAATGCCCTGTTCTGTCACTTTGCCCTTTTAGTTTCTTGAGACATGGTCTCTCACTGAACCTAGAGCTAGCCTGGCCCCAGACAGCTTCTCTTGCCCTCCAGTCTCTAACTCCACAGCACTGCAACGCAATTACAGACGCGGGCAGGACCACCCCTGCCTCTTCATTTGGCCTTTGGGGATTTAAACTTGACTACGGCGTAAACACTGTTCTTCACTGAGTCATCTCCCTGGTCTTGTCTCTCTGTCTTTTGCTTTAATGTATGGTTTGTTAACTTAAGTAGTGATGATAAACATTGGTTGGTAATGTCAGACATTGAAAAGTAGCCTGAGCTTGGCACTTTGTGTGAGGTGGGGCAGCCCTTGGAGGATCTATTGTGGAGAACCACATGATGTGGCTTAGAATTGTGTGGGTTCTCTCTAGCTGTTGTGTTAAAGGTAGCCTGGGCTGTATCCCAGAGCGCCCCAGACACACACACACACACACACACACACACACGCCAAAGACAGACAAACCCTCCTTCCCGACACAAATGCACTCTGCCCACTGCGCTCGCTTGCATCCTGTTCATTTTAAAGTCGACGTTTTGAAGTACAAATTGGCTCCTCGTGATGTCTCTTTTGATAGGTGTCGCTCCTGCGGTGGCATTAAAGGTGTGCACCAGTCACCACCGCCCAGTTGGAGGGCATACGTGCATTGGTATTATTTTATTTTACAGAAACGTGAACTTTAAAAAATACATTACAAGTTCTATATGGGAAAAATCACTTTTCAAGCGATTTTGTAAACAGTCCTTCATGGGCCTGCAAGCACTGCTGTTTTGTGATGTAAGCTGTGAGAGTCAGGCATCATAAAGAAGACTTCAAACCCAGCTGAGCCCTCCGGGGACACGCTGGCACAGTCTGTGTTAATTAATTCTCAGGTTATTCTTAGGCAGAAGCTGGCATTTGGGTATTTGTCTTATCCCTGCTCCTGTAATTTCCGGCAGCCGTGGCCCAGTTATAAGAGTGCTCGGGACATCCTTGGATGGATCTCTCTTAAATTCACCCAAAGGCTCCTGCTTTCTTCTGTCCTGTCAACGTTTCTGGGGTTCTGTTGTTCCTTAGATTTGCAAATCCTTTGTGTAATTAAAAAAAAAAAACAAAAACCCTAAATCCCAATTTATGCTTCCTTTCTGTGTTGCTACAGCCCGTTCTTCCCTGTGATGCTCAGGCCTATGGAAGCTCATGACTGTTTGCTGCATACCAGAGGCCCGGAGACAGGGGGATAAGAGGAGGCAGGGAATGCCTACGGTCTTCAGCTCCCTGAGGCCATCCTGAACTATGCAGAATTTGTAGGAATCAAAAGATACATGATTTCTGTTTTGAGACAAGGCCTTACAGTGTAGCATAGGGTGGCCTTTTTAAATGTATTTTTTGACATTATAACATAATTATATCTGTTTTCTTTCCCTACTGCCCTGGGTCTTACAGCCTTCCTGTGTGGTGTAGGCTGCTCTTTTTCGTATGTATTTTTTTTTTGGACGTTATAATATAATTACATCAACTCTCCTTTTCCTACTGCTCTGGCTCGTACATTCTTTCTGCCCTCCCTTCCTCAGTGACGTCTGAGCCACGGGAGCAGGATTCGTGTTGTAGATGTGACATCTGGGACTGGGCTCCACAACCTGTTCTCCGTTTGTCACAAACAGAAGTTTCCTTGATGCTAGGTGAAAACCACTGTCCATGGGCCTGAGTTAGCCTAGTCTTGATTTCACTGTCTTTCTCCCAGGTAGCTGGGATTACAGGCTGGTACCAGACCTACCTCAGATTTTCTGATTAGTGTGTTCTAGCTGTAAAAACTCACTAGTTTGAATGCTGGGCATGTGGTACACAATCATAGTCCTAGAACTCAGGAAATAGAAGCGGAAGAATTAGGAGTTCAAGTCCAGTCGCAGCTACTTTTTGAGCACCATGGTAACCTGGAGTACATGAAATCCTGTTTCAAAAAACCAAAACAGAAGCGACACAGAAGCAAACCTACCACCCTTTCTAACAGGAGCAACAGAAAATAGGTTTCTTTACGACATTCCCGTCTGTGCATATAATATTTTTTGATCATATTTATATCTCTTCATTTCCTCCTTCTGGTATGTCTGTCCTCTTCCTAAATAGCCCCACTTCCACTTACATGTGTTTTTCTAAATATATATGTGTATTATATAGGATATATAATAAAATATATGTTGTATATTATAAAATATTATAATATATGCATATATAAAATATTGCACACAAGGAAGAAACCATGTGACATTTGTCTTTCTGACTTATTTACCATAATAGCATGATCTCTAGCTCTGTTCATCTTCTCTCAGATGACATCATCTCATTCTTTGTGGCTGAGTAGAGTTGCGACACTAGCTGCTTCCCGTGGGATACCCTACACACGCGTCCAATCCATTTAACTTCCACAGCCCATAAAGATTCACTCCATGTAATGAATGAGTGCCTCGAAGCAGTGTGAAGTTGCTGCTGCCGCTGGTTTATGAATGTGGTACTCACAGTTAGCCTGTGTTCTCTGTCTCTATTTATCTCTAGTTGGGGTATTTGTAAGTGATGTGATTGTATGCCTCTTCGAAAGAATAAGTGCCTTATGAGGGTTAGTTAGGGAAATACACAGATAACCACCATCATTTGCCTCCTCCGACACAGACACCACAGGGGCGTTCTCGACTGGGAGCCTGCAAGCTGGGAGGCAGAAGCTAGAGGGCATCATAGGCAGGGACTTCCGAGAATTGCCAGTATCCGTGTCCTCCAGTCTTCTCCGGGAAAATCCTTCTTCTCAGACTGGATGTCTTCCTCTAACAGGAGAGTGTGGTCCCCAATTAGAGGTTTGGCTAAAAGGTGTCTTGAAGACAAGGGGCATCAAAAGGACTGTGGGCAGACTGAGGAGCCCATGCCTGCTCCCCCGTTATGGTCCCGCTCAGCGATGTTTTCCTCTTGGCTGTATGGAGACCGCTGGCAGTAAGGACGCATACGCCTGTTTATCATTTAGGGGCTCTGTAGGGGCCCCTCAGGAACCCCTACCCACTTGTAGCCAATGAGTGCATGGGATACACTTAATGCACCCTGTGTTTCCAGGAAGCCAAAAGCCTGGGGTGGGGTGGGGGAGAACGGAATGCCTCACTTGTAATGGTTTAATATTAAATTAATGCTGAAATAGCAGATTGTATATATTGAGTTCAAATAGATGGTTAACATTTCTACTTGTTTTATGTTTTAGTTTCTAGAAAATGTAAAATTAGCCTGGTGTTGGTGGCACACGCCTTTAATCCCAGCACTCGGGAGGCAGAGGCAGGTGGATC
>LOEQ01005285.1:75957-93241 GCA_001685075.1 Bramus lutescens
GTCATGGGACATATCTTAATGGGGTGTTCCTGCATATACCACGCAAAGCAGAAGGGTCTGTGTGAACAAGCAAGGGGACTTAATGCCATTACCCTGAACAAACCAGCTTGTCTGTTTTTATTTTTGCTCTTTCCATGTAGGGTTTCCTGCCTACCAACCCAAGTTACTATATATTTATTTATTGGCTGAGCCATCTCACCACTAAGTTATTTTGACTCAAGGAATAGTGCTAAAACCATGAGATCAACTTCGTGGCAGAAATCGCTTAGATACATTTACAAGTACAGTAGGTGTATTCATGGAAACGTGAGCTCTGAGGTGGCTAATCTTGGCTGTCTACTTGACACATTTGGGAAGAGAGAACTTAGTAAGAGTTCCTGTTATTGCTAGGAAACACCCTGGCCAAAAGCAAGTTGGGGAGGAAAGGGTATATTTGGCATATAGTCCATCATTGGAAGAATTCAGAACAGGAACTCAAGCAAGGCTAGAACCCAGAGGCAGGAACGGATGCAGAGGCCTTGAAGGGAGGCTGCTCGCTAGCTTGTTCCTCGTGGCTTGCTTAACTTGCTTTCTTAGAGAATCTAGGACCACCAGCCAAGGATGGCCCCGTCCGAAGTGGCTTGAGCTCTCCCACATCAATCACTGAGAAAATGTCTTACATCTGGATCTTCTGGAGGCATTTTCTCAGCTGAGGTTCCCTCCTTTCGGATGAGTCCAACTTTACCTAAGTTACCGTAAAACCAGGACAGGACAGGAACCGCAACTGGAAAATTGCTGCTGTCTAACTGGCCTCTGGGCACATGGGGGTGGGGACATTTTCTCAGTTGCTAATTGATGTAGGAGAGCCAGCCAAGAACACTGTGAACAGTATCATCCCTGGCCAGCTGGGCCTGGGCTGTATAAATATGTAGTTCTACATGAGCAAGGGAGCAAGCTAGCAGCCTGGTCCCTGATTTGCTCAGTTTCTGCCTCCACATTCCTGCTTGAGTTTCTGCCCTGGCTTCCCTTGGGTGATGGACCGAAGCCTGGAAGCTGAAACAAACCCTCCCCTTCACTCCTTGCTTTCTGCCGTGGTGTTTGTCATCGTAATAGAAAGCAAACCAGAACAGGCATCTCACCAAAAGTACAGAACGGATGGGGAAATGGGAAAAGTTAGGGAGCCCCTTCTCCCCGTTTCTCTGCTCACAGACTTGGTATCGAAGGTTGGTAGCTGTTGTACAGTATGACACTAGAGAGTAGCTGGTTTGCTTCGAAGTCAGAATCTCATGCTAACTTTTCTGGAGTCAATAGGTTAGCTTTAAATGAAATATTTTATATGAAAGATTCCTTCAAAGACTCACAGTACAGAATAAAACATACGAGTGGTTTATTATTAAAAGGTTTATTATTTAAAGGGGTATGCAAGAGAAGCAAATTCACTTTACGTAAAGCCAGTAGAATCTGGGTGTTATAACATGAACCCACAGGCAGGGGTGGGTAAGTAGACAACCTCACAGATACCAGGCAATAGGACAGAAATCTTACACAGGGTCTCCTAATTAAGCATCCCAGACACAAAGCCTGTAGGAGAGCTTATCAATACCCCAGCACGCAATAATCTGCTGTGGAAATAACCTGTCACCTGACGATATCAGATAACTCCTACAGACAGAGCTTCCATGATGGTCAGGCTGCCACACACCTGTGCCCCCCCATTTCCCTTGGCACAGCTTCTCCAGAAACTGAGGAGAAGTTTTCAGATCTTACAGTTGGCCATCCTGTAGGAGAGTCCCAGTGGGCACGTGAGGCTGGATGCCAGGCCCAACAGGGAAGTCCATTCCTTGTTGGCCACCAAATGGTAGTCAAAGGCAAACCTGCCTCATGATCCAGGCGGTAGGAATGCCTTGCACCTCTGGGCACATCAAGATGAACAGAAGCAGGCTTGGAAGAGAGACTGGAGATTTAAGTCATGCCCCGGAGTCTCTAGGATAAAGATGCTCACTGCTCTTCACCTGTTCAGTTAACAGTGGGTCCCACCCACTGTCCTCCCAATGCCATTGTAGATACCAGGAATTAAATAGTGATAAAATGTGAAAATCACTGCTTTTGTGGAACTTATGTTCTTGATCGAGGAGATAGACAATGGCCAGGTGAGTTAGCATGTGGCAGGTCAGATCTTAGAGAAACATAAAGAGGTACTTCCAGGATGTTCCCATTCTGCATAGAACACCTCCTCCTCTGTATTTAAATGCAGAGGTGACATTTGATCGTGCTCCCGAAAATGGCATCAGTGAGCTGCCTTCCTCGTGGCAAGGGGACCAAAAGCAGTGCGTGTGACCTTGGTACCACATATATCAACTGTATTTAGCATGTCTCTTGCTGGTTAAAGATTTAGTAGCAAAGGGAGATAAATAACACGCGTGCGAGAGCAAAGGGAAAGAAGGTGCTGGACTATGTGTGGATGCACAGATCTAAAAGAGATGCTAGGAAAATCCTCCTTCCTCAGTTTCTGGAGAAGCTGTGCCAAGGGAAAGGGGGTGCACAGGTGTGTGGCAGCCTGACCATCATGGAAGCTCTGTCTGTAGGAGTTATCTGATATCGTCAGGTGACAGGTTATTTCCACAGCAGAATATTGCGTGCTGGGGTATTGAGAAGCTCTCCTACAGGCTTTGTGTCTGGGATGCTTAGTCCTGATCCCTTGCCTTGTTAGCCCTAATATTTTCTGCTTGTCTGTCTCTTGCAGCACCGTAGGAAACCCACCTCGGGGAGGCAGACAGGATGGCTAGCTCAGCCCGGGAACATTTGCTTTTCGTACGGCGTCGAAATCCACAGATGCGGTATACGCTGAGCCCAGAGAACCTCCAGAGCCTCGCAGCCCAGAACTCCATGCCCGAGAACATGGCCCTGCAGCGAGCCAACAGCGACACAGACCTGGTGACTTCTGAGAGCCGCTCCAGCCTGACCGCCAGCATGTACGAATACACGCTGGGGCAAGCCCAGAACCTCATTATCTTCTGGGACATTAAGGAAGAGGTGGACCCCAGTGATTGGATTGGGCTCTATCACATAGGTGAGTCCAAGCAAAGCCTTGCATGTGGCCCGCCTTAGAGTTTTGCTCTGAAATTGCAACGTTCTGTGTTTTCTCCTTGTCATAAAAAGAAGAAAAAAAAAAGTTTTTCAGATGCAAATAGACAAAGCAGATTCTGGGAGCTTGCTTTCTTCCTTGGGAGGAGAGGCAACTGTGTCTTTCCTTATATGCGTCGTGTGGTTCTATTTCTACCAAATTAAATGTCAGACTCCGCAAGCTCTGGAATACTGTCTTTAGTCTCTCCTCACCCTTGAGACATATCATGTCTCGGAAAGAGGGAGGTTACTGACCGCTGTGAACACTGTTAAATTGATATGAAAACAGTGTGTTTTCCTAAAGGTTGACTGTCTTAAGACAATCTGTCGTCGGGGGTATCTTTGCATGCCTGAGCAATACTAGCTACTTGTTTTGATGGAACAGTCCCAGCTCTGTTTAGCCATTGTCAGACCTGTTATTCCTAGGCGAATGAGTGATGAATGGAACATCCCAGAAGATAAAAGTTAGTATTATTGGGATGCAAAAACCAAACCGACCAATTAATCATAAATAAAATTTAGGTCTAACGCAATGACGAAATCTCATATTACTTGAAGTGGGGAGGTTTTGTCTCTGAATGAAGGAAATTCCTTTACGATTGACATCTGATATTGCTTTCAGTGTGGGTTTCTAGCCAAGCATCCTTTTGGTTGTTGTTTAATGAGTCGCATAATGGCCCATACAGCTAGGGCTTCCTGGAGGATGCTGGGCTGTGTATGGGGACAGTTTGTTACTGTAGAGGGATGGGGCTAAGAGGGTGCTCCACAGCCCAGCTCCCTCTGTCCTGGGAGTCATCTGGTCCACTTAGAGAACCTGCTAGAAGGTGAGCCTACATCCTTGCTGATGTTTTGTTGCAATGTTGAAATCACTGAACTTGCATTCTTTTAGGACTGATGAATCATGCTGGAGAGAAAAACATCTAAACTAGCAAAAATTTAATGAATGAATAGCTTTCTTTCCACCACCACCTCTTACAATAACCAAAGGAGTGGTAGCAAGACTCTTAAGTTGCTTGCCTTCCTTGGGTGTATTTAACTGTATAGTCAAAGTGAGGAAGGCATACAAATTAAAGTTCTTATTCATATTACTATGACCATAAAAGAGCTTGTCATTTTTGTGGGCTATAAGTCTCCCTTTGGGCTCCATTAAACTTCTATGTCTACTTTTCTTTACTTTTTTATTTTTATTTTTATTAATTTTTTCTTATTAGATTTTATAGCAAAAAAAGTCTTCCTATGACATTGCAAATAGAAGATGGTGGTTTAAGATGTTTTATATGTTTCTTTGGAAAATAGTTTTTACTTTCTTGTGTAAGATTAATTTTTATGTATGTGTGTAATAGTCTATAAGATGCCAGAATCGTGCCAGTATTAACTTGAATTGTTTAATATTTTTCTATCCTCTCTTTTTCTCATTCAAACTGTTACATCTTCCTGTCTAATCTGGAAGAACTAGGAAATCAAGGCAAAGGACCAAAGCTGTAAGATTTCAGTGTTCTTGTGTTTTACCTTTTAGAGGAAAGAGTGCCTGTCAGAGCTACACATGTTGAATTAACACATGGCTAGAGCTAGGAAAGCAGACATGGGAAGTAAATTAACTCTTTTTCAAGAAACTCCTAATTGTCCTCACATAAGTCACGGCTGTTTCGGAGCTCCTGCGTGTGTACAGCATGCCCCCTGCCCTGAGAGCTACTCTGTGTGTAACATGCTCCCTTCCCTTGGAGCTGCCCCGTGTGTAGCATGCCCCCTGCCCCCAGCCCTGCTGGCCACTTTATATTTGCTCTTTATATTGGTTTCCATCAGTTTGACTATGACCCATACTGCTGTGATTTTCATTTTAGTTATCTTGGGATATATGAAGTTTATGTTTATGCTTTTGATGAATTTGGGAAACTTCTTTGCCATTTTTCCCCTAAAATGCGTTTTTATAACTATTCTTACTCTACTAGTTCACATTGTTCTGCAAGGGACTCGTGGTTTTGATCCAATTTTCGTGGATCTATTTTCTCCACAATTTATCCATCTTCCTCCTCCTTCTCCTCCTTCATACACATGCACACGCACACACATGCACACACAGGTACATTGGAAACAGAGTCTCGTGTGTCCCAGCGAAGCCTGGAATTGCTGGGTTGCTAAGGATGACTTGGAATTCCTGATCCCTTTCACCCTCCCCTCCCATTCCCGAGATTATAGGAGTGGGCCACCGCACGAGCTCTATTCATCTATCCTCAGGTTGATTATCCTTTTCCTTTTTCCTTTATTCTGTTGTCAGTCCTGTTGACGGGTCTTAAAATTTCAGAGAGTTGACTTCTGACTTGGGGAATCATTCAGATCTCTTGGCAGGACAGAGTAGCAAGAAGCAATCATCTCAAACCTCTCAAGAGATGGCGAACACAGCCTAGGGCATGCATTGACATGCCGAGTAAGTAGACAGAGATATTTGGTATTCTTGCACACGCCGTTCATCTTAGATCTTCCACAGTAAATGGTCTTAAAAGGCATGGGTGCCAGGCTTGACTTTCAATGTAATTTATTTCTGCAGTTGCAGGGCTGCAGCTGTATTTGAAAGGAGGGGATGGAGGAGCGATTTGATTTACGTGGGTCCTCAGATCCAGTGGACAGAGAGCTTTAAGCACAGGTAGCCATTTCCACAGGGGTAGAAGGAGCTCTTCCCCCCTACTTCTGGGGGAGAATGGGCAAACATGGACATCAAAGAGGAAAGGGGTAGGAGGCATAACAGTGGCCTTTAACTGATAGCCGTATGTTGGGGACTGTGGACCCCCAGACCCTGAATTTTATGTAAACAGCTTGTTTTTCTATGTTTGCCGCTTCTCTGAGCAAAACAGCTTGTTTTCCTGTGCTTGCAGCTGCTCTGAGCACGAAGCCCTCATCATTCCCTGATGGCAGGGGAGTGGTTTCTGGTGGCTTGCAGCTGAAGGATCCCGAGAGCTAGGGTGTGGCCATTGGTCAGAGAAGGTACCATATAAGCTGCCCTGGGACACAATAAAGTGGGCATTCTCGGGGAATTCAAGGATGACCCATGTCTCTGTGTGTGTATGTCTGTGTTTCAGTCTCCAGCCCCTTGCCCAGCTCACAAACCGTCCTGTAGTGCGGGCGGTACACTACAGGCATAGTGCATGTCGTAGCTGTAGTAGCACACATGCCTTATAGCCGGATCCTACTGTTTCCTATTTAACTTTACTGTTCAGTCTGTCTAATGTTACTTGTATGTATGGTTTCAGGGCTGACCATTTGGTATTGGATAACCAGTTGGTATGTTCTTCCTTGGAGATGCTGTTTCTCCCATTCCCAGCATCCCCTAGTTGCTGGTAGTTCTTTCTGTAGGGTTGAGGCCTTGTGGGGTCTCCTGCCATCTATTGTCCTTGTTCAGCTCACATTTGGTAGTCATGTGGGTGAGACTTCTGATGTCACTAGGCAACACAATCTCATAGCAAACTCCCTAATCCTCTGGCTCTTACGGTTTTCCTGTCCCCTCTTCTGTAAGGTTCCCTGAGCCAAACGTAGGGGAGATTTTTGGAGATGTATCCATTGGGGCTGGTTGCATTTTTGGTTGGTCATGATTTTCTGTAATAGTCTCTGTTGCACAGAGAAGTTTCCTTGGTGAGGGGTGAGGACATCCGTGGGTATAAGGACAAATGTCAAGAATGCAGTTGGGTATTATGCTTGTTTAGTAATCGGGGGTTATAGTCCCATCTCTATTATCCTTGACTTCAGTAGCCCTGGGTAGTTAGCTAGGTTTTCAGTGGCCGTATGGCTTCCCTCTTGTTAAGTATGTCTTACATCTAATGAGATAGCTGTGGGTTACAGCTAAGGCATGTGTGTCTGCTATTGCACCCTTAAGGTTATCATGCCATACTGGCCATTGATGGGATTCATGCTCAATAGAGCTGAGTAGGACTATTGGTTTCCTCCCTCATTTGGAAGCTTGCGTGGTGCCTTCTGGTACCATAAAAGCTAGCCCTCAGGGCTGGAGAGATGGCTCAGAGGTTAAGAGCATTGCCTGCTCTTCCAAAGGTCCTGAGTTCAATTCGCAACAACCACATGGTGGCTCATAACCATCTGTAATGGGGTCTGGTGCCCTCTTCTGGCATGCAGGCATACACACAGACAGAATATCGTATACATAATAAACAAACAAACAAATAAATAAATATTTAAAAAAGCTAGCCCTCAGGCTTCCTGGTCAGTTCCAGCTCAGGAAACTCTAGGCCCCGAGTCTGAAGTGCAGGGTATCTTCAGCAACAGGACTTACCTTCCACCTCTGGGAGCGGGACTACCAAGGGAAATAGCAATAGATTGTAATGTTTTGGGACTCTCTTGGACAACCCTGACTGTCTTAGTTGGGGTTTCTATGGCTGTGAAGAGACACCATGACCACTGTCACCCTTAGAAAGGGAAAACATTTAATGGGGTGGCTTCATTTTTTTCAGTGGTTTAGGCAATTATGGTGATGGTACATGGTGGTACACAGGCAGACGTGGTGCTGGAGAAGGAGCTGAGAGTCCTGGATCTTGACAAACAGGCGACAGAAAGGGGTCAGGTTATCACACTGAGTGAAGGTCAAGCAAGAGACCTCAAAGCCCGCCCCACAGTGACATACTTCCTCCAACAAGGCCACGCCTCCTAAACTACCCCTTCCTTTGCGCTTAAGGGGGCCTGATACATTCAAACTACCACACTGACCTACAGCTCAAAAGAAGGCTTTTCATGTCTCGTGTTGGGGCCTTTTGTTAGATGGTCTTTGGCGGAGCATTGTCAACCAGGTGAGAAAATTTCATTTAAACTATATATGTTTATTTGTACATGAACATGTGTATTGTAAATTTATTTGGGGCAGATATAGTTAATAGTATTCCTCCTGATTTTTTCAGACATGCTATTGTGAGTTTACTCTCTTCCCTCGTTTCGTGTTCCTCCCTGGCCTCCTCCTCCCTAGAGATTTTCCCTTTTTCCCATTTCCCTAATCAGATTACTAGTACCTTCTCCCTCTCCTTACCCCCTCCCTGGCAATGATCCCTTCTTACTCTTCTGGTTTCTGTAGTTATTTGTTGTATGGTGTTAAGCTCTTTGGGGGCCTTGCCACCCAGCTCCCAAATGAATCACACACAGAGACTTATTCTTAGTCATAAATGCCCAGCCTTAGGTTGGCTTGTTTCTAGCCAGTTTTTCTTAAGTTATCCTGACTATCTTTTGCCTCTGGGCTTTTATCTTTCTTTATTTCTGTATACCTTTTTTCCCTTCTTTCTGTGTGGCTTGCTGTGTATTGGGGGGCTGGCCCCTGATGTCCTCCTCTCTTTGTTCTCTTGCTGCTCCTTCCCCTTGCTCCTCCTATTTATTCTCTCTGCCTGCCAGCCCCACTTATCCTTGCTCCTGCCTTGCTAGTGGGCATTCAGCGCTTTATTAGACCGTCAGGTGTTTTAGGCAGGCAAAGAACCACAGCTTCACAGACTTAAACAAATGCAGCATAAACAAGAGTCACACACCTTAATGTTTCCCAATATTTCTCCTCTTTTTCTTTCTAAACAAAAATAAAGTTTTTACTTTAACATAGTAAGACTGTACACAATAAGAACAATTATCAAGCAAAGACTACATTCACAGAGTACTGAATTCTAATTCATTTGTGTACAGTAAATTTAAAGAAAATGCTCCATAATCTGTCCTATCTTAGTAAATTCAAAATTTTATAACTAACTTACTTTCTATTATATCTGAGAGAAACTTTATCTAGTCTTTGACTCTATCAAAGGCACCAGAAGGACATATTATTTAAATAAAAAATACATTGCAAATGACTTCTAAAGCCTCTAGAAATGACAGAGACACCTGACTGCTTGGACAGTCACCCAAAGTTCCTTTGCATAGTTGGGTCACCTGTCTTCAGCCTACAGACCCGTACTATCTGGCAGACTTTTCAATGAAGCAGGAAATCTGAAAGACTGCCCCACCTATATTGGCCATTTGTCAGTCACTTTCCTCTGTGCCATGAAAAATGTCTGGTAGTTTCTTCTGTGAAGCAGGAACCCTGGAGGACCATCCTGCTTTGTTTTGGCAAAGTTTGCAGCAGTCATTTTCTTGTCTGCACAGCACATAGTCAGCAGTGTCCATGCTCTGTGACTAACCTTGCCACAATGAAAGCAAACTCCATAAGGAATGTCTTCAATGCACATGTCTTCTCTGAAGTAAATTGGTGCTCCCAGGAGCAGATGTGTCTCATTGTCATGAAAAAACTTTAAATTAACAAAACATTTAAAATGCCTTATTCTGTAGGTATTTTAAGTATTTGGAGACCATCTATCTAAATATATATCTATATATTATCTGGAAAACATACCTAGCATATCTACAAATTTAATTGTTATAGATGGCTAACTACTGGCCTGTGTTTCTTTATTATCCTAAATAGTTCATGATAATATGTTGACTGAGTTTTCTGTCCTGCCAAGTTCCCACAGTCATTAAGTCCCAAAGAAATTACACAGAGATCTACATTAGTTATAAACTGATTGGCCCATTAGCTCCGGCTTCTTATAAACCCTTATAACTTATATTAGCCCATTATTTTTGTCCATGTTATCCATGTGGCTAGGTACCTTATTTGATGAGGCAGTCACATTTTGCTTCTTCTGTGGCTGCGTCACAAATGCAGACAGAGCTTTCCTCTTCCCAGAAATTCTCCTGTTCTTGTTGACCTGCCTCTACTTCCTGCCTGGTTGTCCTGCCTATACTTCCTGCCTGGCTTCTGGCCAATCACCATTTTATTAAAATACAATTGATAGGGTACAAACCATTGTCCCATAATAGTTTTCAAAAACTAGAATTTCACCTTACATTTTAAATAAACTGCATAGATACAATACCTGAAACAAGAGTAGATACATATATGCAGTGTGTTGTAACAAAAATAACCTTGTTTGTATTAATATACAAAAGTCCTTTAACCAACAGTAAAAACATATATACAGTGTAACAAAATTGAATTTGTACCCATATACCAAAATCCATGCCAATGCAAAATATCTGAGATTAATAGTTGTCTTTTTATTCTATATTTCTATATTCCCCTAAATATAACAAACACCCATGACCCACAAAATAACCAAAGACCACCTACACCCCCTCTTGGGAATGTGGACATCATGTTCTCTAGG
This sequence comes from Bramus lutescens, assembly GCA_001685075.1. Classification (NCBI taxonomy): domain Eukaryota; kingdom Metazoa; phylum Chordata; class Mammalia; order Rodentia; family Cricetidae; genus Bramus; species Bramus lutescens. The sequence goes on from LOEQ01005285.1 coordinate 86,235, forward strand.
CTGCTTCCTGCTGAATGTGGGTGAAGGCATCTTTAGGGTCCCAGAGAGAAAATTTGAGATAATGGCCAAGTCCTGGGAAGACCCATTATAACCTTTGTTAATAGAGATCATCTGTCAAGATTCAGGAGGTCTCCCCTGATCAAACCAGATCCGGGACAACCTGAAACGAATCCACAGCCTCTTGCTTCTTATGGAAACAAAAGCAGAACCTCTTCTCAAAAACATTTTTGATTTCCATTTGACAAATACATTTTTTGATTTTTTTAAAAGTTAAGGCATTCTTAAAATATATAGGCTGCCTTATTTCAACAGCCCCCTTTCAGTTCCAGCTCTTATAGCAGCTGGCTGTTCTTTGCTTTTCCACAGTCAAAAAATTCAAAATCAACACAATACTATACAGGATCCAGATTCTCTGTGTGTGTCTTTCCTATCTTTGCGTGGCCTTTTTCTTTTACATTACTTTTACTGTCTCTTTAAAGACTTAAAATAAACCTATTTCCTTCATAGCTGCCTAAACCCCTTTTCTTTCTTAAGCACATTGTACAACATACTAGAACCTGTGAAGAGGGTTTTTTTTTCCCATCTGGACCTCTTTTACTGTAGATCTTTTAGCCTTATTTGACTGCACGAGCAAACTTTAGACTGTTAAGCTACACCTGGATCCTCCATGTGCTCTAGCAGCTGGCTCTGCCCACTCTCGGGTTGGGTCGTGAAAGCCAAGCCCAAAGCTTGCGCCTTGGTCAGAGGTTTGAGACAGGGAACTGCATTAAACCTTTCTAGCTTGGTACTTGCATTGCCACATGTGATGTTTACTTAACTTGCTGGTTCTAGTTTCTATTTAGCGCTGCCAGCTGAACTCCAGCGCCTCTTAAAGGAGTTGTATACTTTTTTTTTGTCCAGCTTTCTCAGACCCTACGTGGAAATATGGGCCCACGTTGAGCACCAAAATGTTGTATGGTGTTAAGCTCTTTGGGCATTTTGGGAGCCACCCAGCTCCGAAATGAATCACACATGGAGGCTTATTCTTAGTTATGAATGCCCAGCCTTAGCTTGGCTTGTTTTTTTTTTCTTTGCCAGCTTTTCATAACTTAAATTATCCCAACTACCTTTCCCCTCTAAGCTTTTCTCTTTCTCTGTTTCTGTATACCTTTCTTTCCTTCTTTCTCCATGGCTGGCTGTGTAGCTGGGTGGTTGGCTCCTGACGTCCTCCTCCCCTTGTTCTCTTGCTTCTCCTCTTCCTCATTTCTCCTTCTATTTATTCTCTCCGCCTGACAGCACCACCTGCCCTTGCTCCTGCCTCGCTGTTGGCCATTCAGCTCTTTACTAGGACCGTCAAGTGTTTTAGATAGGCAAAGGACTGCAGCTTCACGGAGCTAAACAAATGCAGCATACATCAAAGTCATACACCTTAAAATAATATTCCCCAACAGTTACTCAGAGACATGTATTCACAACTGAAGATTTGGAGATGGGAGCCTCAGATGAATAAGAACCTGTGATGTTTGTCTTTCTAGGCCTGGGTAACCTCACTCAATATGATCTTTTCCTAGTTCATTTGTTTACCTGCAAAGTTCATGGCTTCACTTTTCTTTACAGCTAAATAGTCTTTAATAAATTATGTGTACCGTGTTTTCATTATCTAACCGTAGGTTGAAGGATGTTTATGTAATTTCCCTTTCCTAGTGATTGTGAGGAGAGCAGCAGCGATCATAATTGAATATCTGTGAAACCTTTGTGCAAGCGTCAATGAGTGCTATAGCTGTGCCACAGGAAAGATCTATTTTTAGCTTTTTGAGAATTCTTCACACCAACTTCTGTGGTATCTGTGCAAGTTTGCAATCCCGCCAACCGTGAGAGAGCATACTCTTTTACCCACAATCCTTCCCTCATGGTTGTCAGTTGTTTGATTGATATTTGCCATTCTGCATGGGGTAAGATGAAGTCTCAAAGATATTTTGATTCTCATTTCCCTAATTGCTAAGGACCATAAACATTTTTGAGGTATTTCTTAGCCATTTTTTCCTTCATTTGAGAACTCTCTATTCAGATCCTAGCCTTGTATTTAAAATGGGTCATTTGGTTTTTTCCCCCTCTTTGCGTGGTTTTGTATATTCTGAATATTAACCCTCTGTTAGATGTGTAGACAAAGATTCTCTCCCATACTGTGGGTTTCCTCTTCACCTAATTGACTATTTCTTTTGCTGTGCAGAAACTTTTTAGTTTTATGAAGTCCCACTTGTCAACTGTTGACCTTAATTCTTTGGCAAATGGAGTCCTGTTGAGGAAGTCCTCTCTGACACCTTTGTTGTGTAGGCTGCCACGCTTTCTTCTCTCAGTTCCGGAGTTTCTGGTTTCACGTTAAGGTTTCGATCCATTGGGAGTTAGTTCAGTGCAGGGCAGTAGATTCAAGTCCAACCTCATTCCTCTGCGTGTGGACACCCAGCTTCCTAGCACTATGTGCTGAAGATGCTTTCTTTTCCCTAGCATTTGGTTTTGGTACCATTGTCAAATATTAAGCGGCTGAAGTTGTGTTTGGGTCTTTGATTTTATTTCATTGGCTTACATCTCTTTTTTTTTCTAGAGCTCTGTTGTTTTTAAGTGTTGTGGCTCTGTAATGTATCTAAAGATCTGGATTGGTAATCCCACCTGCATTGTCTTTTTGCCCAGGATTGTGTTTGCTATTTGGGGTCTTTGGTAGTTTCACACTAAAGGAAGAGTTTCTGAACCTCCTCTTTTTCTTTTCTCGAGGCTCTTGGGAAAGGATGAGACGTCTTGAGCTTCTCTGTCCATGATGAACCTTGAGATATCAATCTAGAATATAAAAAGCTAAGGATTGTATAAAACAATGATAGAGCTTGGAATAGCACCCCAACGTTCATGTTATTTGTAGAAGAAACACCCCCTCTTTGTCTACATGACCAATAGCAAGGTTTATGTATTTTTTTGTGGCTATCCATCTCTCAGCTGAAGGCACCACAAGATAGATGGGAAAGGGCCCAGGTGGGTTTCTCAACAACTACATTCAAAGGAAGGATAAATATTGTTGCATCAATATTTAACCACTTCATGGAATGCTTAGGACCATTTTAATATCAAATGTAACAGAGCCAGGGAAGATAGATGGGCAAGGAGCTAAGTTCAGGTAGCCAGCATCCACGTAAAATCTAGCAATCGTCTGTAATCCTGGCACTGAGGGCAGAGACAGGCTATTCTTAAGGCCTTTCTATCCAGCTACTCTTGCCAAATGACAGTGCTCCAGGTTCAGTGAAAAGAGTCGCTCTCACAATATAAATAAGACATGCAATATCGACCTCTGGTCTCTCCATGCACATTCACAGATAAATGTACCTATGTAATCACATGCACACATACATGTACATACTGCCCCCCAACCCCTGCCAACTGATAACAACTGTAAGGCATGCAGAAACTTTCAGAAGATCAGTAGATCTGAAAATGTGATGGGAAGACATTTTCAGTAATTAGCCTTTGAAATCAATAGGAACTTATTGGTCCTATTAAACGAGGGTGGAGAAGTGATACATTTGGACCAAGTTACGAGAAAAGCAGAAACACAAGGCTAGTGTAGGAAAAGATTCACTGCCTATTAGGACACAGATTTAATGCTGTTACAGATGTACAGGAAAATACATAATCAATTTTTGGGGAGTGGGAGATAGTATCTTCCTGGTTGCCCAGGCTGTCCTTCACCTCTTAGGCTCTTGCTAACCTGCCTGAGCCTAAGCCTGAGCTGGGATTACAGGCATGTGCCGCTGCACATGGCCCCATAACATAGTCTTCTTATGACTGTGCAAAAGATATTCTGAGAACCTGGGTTGCATAACAATAGCATGTATGTCAGAAATAGCTTCAGCTCTCTCTGCTGCTGGCTATGAAACCACTGCACCCCTTTGGTTGTGTCTTGAGAAGGTAGACTGTCTCCTAGCAACTTCTGGTCTTATTTATGGAGCAGAGAGCTGGTCTCTATAGAAATAAGTCCCAACGGAGAAGGAAGTCAGCAGAACATCTAGCTGGTAACATGTGGCTTATTGGCACAGACTACATTTTCACTGTGCTTCTCTTGGTTGGCTTACCCTTTCTTCCAAAGTATGAGGTTTGTTTTGTTTTGCTAATAATGTTTAGCATTGTACAGCTTACTCCAGATGACCTTTAGGGGTATTAATCTGGAGGAAAAACATATACACCCGAATCAGAACAATAACTGTCTAATAGGTGTGTTAGTTAGTATGTAGAGTCCATTAGAAATACAAAGGAAGAAAAAGTTGAAAATACCAAAGCTCTATTTTCAGAAACTTTGAGTGTGAACACAGTACTCAAAGCCACAGGCTCACTATACTTTCCAGAAAATCCCACAGATACCCTGAGATTTCTAGGCATGATTTCCTTGCAGATTGTTTTCAGAAATCATTGAGTTTATAATTTATTGTTGTTAGGAATTGATCCCTTGCAAATTTGATAGTATTGCTCGTTGCTTCTTCCTGATCTCCTGAAATAAAAGGCACACATATCATGCAAGAACAGGGTACTCAAGGGACAGCTATTTTATCAGCTGCCTCCTGCTGGGACAAATGCCTGGTAAGAAGCCACTTAGAAGAGGACGAGGCTATTCCTTACAGTTCCAGGGACATATTCCAGCATGGTAGGTGATGATCATATAACATCCAGTCAGAAAGTAGAGAGTGAACAGGAAGTGGAGCTGGGCTCTGAAAGCCCAGACCTGGCCCCCAGTGACCCACTTCCTCCCATAGTGTTTGACATTGTAAAGGAACAGTTTTCCAAAGAGCGCCACCAGCTGGTAACCAAGTGTCCAACACATGAGGCTACGTTTGTATAGGAGGGACACAGGGACATTTCACATCCAAACTACAGCAGCAGCTCTGATAGGCTCCTTACAAAAACCAACCTTAAAGAAGAAGCTGACACAGTGAGGTAGTTTCAGGCTCACCATTTAATTCCCTTTAACTTTAATCTTATGGGGGTTTTCCCCCCATGGGTAATCAAAAGATAAAACAGTTCAAAAGGCCTGATTTGTCACGTCTCATTCGTGACCAACTTTAGGTCCCTTAGAAACTAGGGAGATGTGCACTATGAATATTTAAAAGTATGGACTGTGCTCTAAACTTATCTACCCAACATACGGGTCTGTACTGTGACTAAGCTGTGACTAACCTAGGCACTTTCTCCAGCCCGTGATTCAGTGAACCATCATGAAGAAACAGTTGGTATGAAAGAGAAAAATCACCTAAACTAAGTCATGAGTTTGTTGATATGAGTTTTGTGTATGGACCAAGTTTCTTCCATCAATGTAGACCAGAAATAAGTAATTGACCACTGTTTCACTAGACTGTTTGAAGTGGTGTCTCTGAATTGATTATATATTCAAGGATGAATGATAGAACTACTTACTTTGACTGTTATTCTTCAAAAAGTATTGCAGCTGATGATCATGACACCATCCATATTTCTTTGTCTTTGGGTACTAAATAAAGTATGATTACAATAGTGAACAGACTCTTAGATCATTTGTTTAGCTTTAAGATCCCAAAGTTTAAGACTATGTTTTATTATAAACAAATAAAGTCTGACCTGATATTGTCATACAGCTTGTCGAAGGTCATCAAGGCAACGCGCCTGTCTGTGCACCAGTTTTTAGTTCTTTCTGGACATGGAAATTTGGCTGAGCACTGTTCATTGGTTATTCTCTTACTGCCTTCTTGAATTTAGATATACATGCTCAACAGGTATGGTGGCACATGACTTTAGTCCCAGCACTGGGAAGGCAGAGGCAAGCAGACCTCTGTGAGTTCACTGCCACTCTTGGCTACATAGCAAGTTCCAGGCCAATCAGGTCTACATAGCGAGACCCTGTCTCAATGGAAAACAAAGCTTAATATTAATGCCCATTCTTGCCTCGAGTGTTAGCATTACATGGGTATAGCACTCACCCAGGCTTGAAGTTTATTGTAAAATGTGGACTTAGAGTTTCTAGGTTTAGAAGGAAAATTGAATTGCTTACCCTACTGCCCCTTCGCCCTTGCTGGCTTTACTTTACAAATGAAATAGAGACCTCCACAGGGGATGTGCCCTTTTTTTTTCAGTAAAATAATGAAGATAAAATCCTACTGTCTCCCTTCAGGATATCCTTCAGAGTGGCAGAGCACCTTAAGGGGACCTCTGGAACTCCCGCAGGCAGGTGGTTTTGGCTAAAACACAGCCCAGACTTTCCCTTGAAAAGCTGTTGGGAAGGCTAGATGGAGTGGCGCCTAGTGCCTAGTTAAGGCCAGGCTTTCTTCCAGAGAAGAAGCTGGGGTATGGTCAGGGGCCAGATTAATTACAACGAAACAAAAAAGACCCTATCACTAAAAATGCATGCTCCAGCCAGGTGGTGGTGGCACACGAGAGGCAGAGGCAAGCGGAGCTCTTTGGGTTTGAGGCCAGCCTGGTCTACAAGAGCTAGTTCCATGACAGGCTCCAAAGCTACAGAGGAAAAACAAACAAACAAATAAACAAACAAACAAAACAAAAAAACCCCGAAAAAATGGATGCTCCACCAGAGCCCTTAAGATGCCTGAAGAACTTCCTGGTCTGGTTCTTCTCGTGGCAGCGTGCAGGGCAAGTCAGGGCTCCACCATGCTCAGCCTCCAGCTTGTACTTGGGGAGCCTGTGTTTGTCTGCCCTCCTGAACATTGCATCTGTGAAGATTTCAGGGAGTAAGGTGAATTGGTTCCTTAAACCAAGACTCATCAATTTAATTTCCTTTATCTCATTAAATTATTTACTTTTTAAACTAATGTTTACAGCACTGTTTAAAATGCACTTGTGTGTATCTGAGAGACATGGCAGTGAAGGGAGCTCTTGGTTTTTTATGTTATTTTTCAGATGATTTTATTTTTAAATATGCAGGAATAATATATCTTACATTTTTTTAGTAAGTGCCAGTCCTCAGGATCATCTCTCTCTCTCTCTCTCTCTCTCTCTCTCTCTCT
>LOEQ01005286.1:49619-62547 GCA_001685075.1 Bramus lutescens
CCATCAGACAGAGGACTGAATGAGAAGAGATTTTCACCAACCATCAGACAGAGGACTGAATGAGAAGAGATTTTCACCAACCCATCAGACAGAGGACTGAATGAGAAGAGATTTTCACCAACTATCAGACAGAGGACTGAATGAGAAGAGATCTTCACCAACCATCAGACAAAGGACTGAATGAGAAGAGATCTTCACCAACCATCAGACAGAGGACTGAATGAGAAGAGATTTTCACCAACCCATCAGACAGAGGACTGATCTCCAAAATGTGCAAAGAACTCAAGAAATGACATCAAAACATCAAATAGTCCAATTTTAAAATAGGGTACAGATCTAAACAGAGAATTCTCAACAAGAGAGTCTGAAATGGCTGAAAGACACTTAGGTAAATGTTAAACATCGTTAACCATCAGAGAAATGCAATGTAAAATGACTCTGAGATGGTAATCTTACGCCAACTAGAATAGCTAAGATCAAAAACACCAATGATAGCTTATGCTGAAGAGGATGCTAAGTAAAGGGAACACTCCTTTATTGCTGGTGGGAATGCAAATGTGTACAACCACTTTGGAAATCAATATAGTGGTTTCTCAGAAAATCGGGACTCAATCTACCAAAGAACCAACAATACCACTTTTGGGCATATACCCAAAAGATGAACACTAATACCACAAGGACATATGTTCAACTGTGTTCATAGCAGCATTATTTGTAATAGCTAGAACCTGGAAACAATCTAGATGCCCCTCAACTAAAGAATGGGTAAAGAAAATATGGTACATTTACATAATGGAGTACTATTCAACCGTAAAAAAAGTTACATCTTGAAATTTACATGCAAATTGATGTAACTAGAAAAACACACCCTGAGTGAGGTAACCCAGACCAGAGAAACAAACATAGTATGTACTCACTCATAAGAGGTTATTAGATGTAAAGCAAAGGATAACCAACCTATAATCCATGACCCCAGTGAAACTAAGTAACAAGAAGAACCCTAAGAGAAACATACATGTATACCCTTGGGAAAGGTAATTAGACGAGATATCCTGAGAAAATTGGAGTGGGGGGGAGAAGGGAGGCTGGAAAATGAGGGGGAGGGAAGAAGGGGAGGGAGAAGAAGAACATGAGGAAGCAGTATGGTTGAGATGGGAAAGGACAGAGAGGGGGAGGAAGGAAAGACATACCTTGATTGAGGAAACTCTTATGGGGCTAGCAAGAAATCTGGCACTAGTGAAATTCTCAGGAATCCACTAGGATGACCCCAGCTAAGGCCCTAAAGAATAGTGGAGAGGGTACCTGAACTGGCCTTCCCCTGTTATCAGATTGGTGACTACCTTAATTGTCATCATAGAACCTTCATCCAGCAACTGATAGAAGTAGATGCCGAGATCCACAGCTAAGCACTGGGCTGAGCTTCTGAAGACCAGTCCAAGAGAGGTTAAAGCAATAATATGAGCAAAAAATGTCATGTCCATAATGAGGATACCCACAGAAACAGCTGACCTGAGCTAGTGAGAGCCTGCTGACTCTGGACTGATAATGGGGAAACCTGCACAGGACCAAACTAGGCCCACTGAATGTGGAAGACAGTTGTGTGGCTTGGGAAGTCTGTGAGACCACTGGTAGTGGGACCAGGATTAATCCCTAGTGCTTGAACTTGCATTTTGGAAACCATTCTTTTTGGAGGGATACCTTGCTCAGCCTAGATATAGAGGGGAGGAACTCAGTCCTGCCTCAAAGTGATACATCAGACTTGACTCCACTTGGGAAGCATTACTCTCTCTGAGGAATGGATGGGGGCTGGGGTGGGCAGAAGGACAGGGGAGCAGAAAGAGAGGACGGAGTGGGAACTGGAAGAGGTATGTAAAATGAGAAAAGATTGTTTTTAAAAAATAAATTTAATTCAAAATATACATAAAAATAAAAATATCTCTGAAGGTTTATTTCACTGTGTTATAGTTTCTTTAATTTTGCTATTGGATAATATATGAATCAATTGAAAATGGCAATTTTAAATTTTATACAAATTTTCCACTATATTGCTATTTGCTGAAAATGTTTGCTATATTCAGAGTGATCCTGGATCATCATAAATCTGAGTGATAGTTTTCTTATCTTGCTTCTTGTTCAGATTCCAGTTCCTTAAAATTGTGTCACTTTGATGAAAGCATCTTTCTGCTTTGCTTGTCTGGAGATTCTCCTTCTGTAACATATACAGCAAACATCAAATCATATAACAGTGGAACTGAGAGGACACAGAAAACTGACATCCCCTGAACTATTTAGAGCAAACTCATCCTTCACCCAACTTCTCCTTAAATCATCCATTATTTCTGACAAATGACTTAAATACACCTTGTGCATGAAAGGCCAACCACCCTGGCAGCCTCTCCAGTTTTGGTTGTCAACTTGACATACCTGAGAAGAAAGAACTTTGGTTGAGGAATTGACTCATCATCGGATTAGCCTGTGGCATGCCTTTGGAGCATTTTCTTGATTGCTAATTAATATAAGAGGGCCCAGCCCACTGCGGGTGGTACCATCCTTACACAGATAACCTGCACTCTATATGAAAGGTATCTGAGCAAGCCAGAGGAAGCAAACTAGTAAGTAACATTCCTCGGTTAGTTTCTCCTTCAAGCTCCTGTCTTGGCTTCCCTCAGTGATGGACACTAACTTATAAAGTAAAATAAATCTTTTTTTCCTTAAGCTGCATTTAGTCCGTGTTTTCTCACAGTCACAGAGAAGCAAACTAGGACACTTTCTACCTTGGTTATTATGGAATTCTCCAAAGAGCTTTAGTTGGGGGAAAGTAATGGAAACACACTAACAGTTTTGAAATCTTGTCCATTTATTCACATTCTGTGCTCCCTTTATTAACCAGTCCCTTCTTCTCTCTCATGAACTCTTTCATTCCTAATGAAACAGATAATCTGAATTTCATAGAAAAAAAAACAAGAGTCCTTCTCTCTAATATATGTCATCTGTGGCAGGTCCTTTAGACCTATGTGTAATTTCCTTTAAATAATCTAGTGACCACTGCACACTCAAGCATACAGATACTGTCAGTTTTAGACAGCTTCCAGCACTTACTAGATATGAGAGATGAAATGATGTCTGTATTTGAGCATGCTTGTGAAATACCATCAAGGATATATGTTTCATACAAGGTCAGAGAGGACAAAAGACATATACTCTTGTCCTATTTATATCTGACTCTCCCAATACAGTCTAAATAGAACTGGTCTTTGCTGTCTAGTGACTTTCCAGACACATATGAAACCATTGTATGAATGGATATGCAAAGGGTTCCTATACCAAACACAATTTCCATGTGTAAACAGAAAAAGAATCTACCTAGTTACCAGACTGCCTGGAACAGAGTGATTTGGGAGACAAAGCTCTTTCACAGCAGGGTTCTACTCACTCCTTTTCTATATCTTGGATGGAGTCAGGCAAAGACTTATTCTTGGTCTCAGGAAGAAGAAGGACAACAAGGCCACCGAGGATGGGAGAGACCCCATAGATGATCCATGGTATATATTCAAAGTATGTCTCGAGGATCATAAACAGAGGAGACAGGGTTGACCCAATACCTCCAAAAATTCCAATGATTCCTAAAGCAGTTGCCCTTGAGCACAAAACAGAATGCAGAAATAACTGCATGAGGATGCACATTTGAAATTTGTGATTTAGAATCTTACATTACTTATGAAAATCAACAGTGTATTTTGGCATAAAAAGTGTTGATAATTTTAATCTTGTTTTTCCCATTTCTGTTTCATTTGATAGTGTCTTTTCCTCAAGATCATAATATTAAAACACCCACTTATCACTTATAAAACCATACACGGAGAAGTAAATACTACATGTTTTCTCTACTATGCTGATCCTAGATGCTAGCTTTTGTGTCTATGTGTACATGGGGTGGAAGTATAGGGTCGAAGCTAGGAAACTAGAGTGGGGACAATGAGGGAAAAGGAAAATACCTTAAGTGAGAAAGAGGTTAATGGCATACATGTGACACAGAAGGAGGAGGGCAGTAATGACAAGGATAGAAGTAACTAGCAGAAGGGGATTTTAGGGACAAAAGTAGCAGAGTAACCAAAACAGGGTGGATGTGAAAATGTATAATAAGCCTATTATTCTTCATGCCAGCTTTTTAAAACTGATTTTTTAAAAGTAAAAAGAAAAATTAAAGTAGATATATTTGCCTTTTCTGGGTTCCAAATATTATCTTAGATTTAATTAATGGTACATTAGCAGACTTTGCCGTAACTAGCAAAAAAAAAAGTGACTTGAGGAAACTCTGGACATACTTTGTTGTTATTGTCACAATCAATTATTTAAGGTAACTATCCTGTCAATGAGACTGAATAAACTAAAAAGCCAACAACATGACTCTGTGACACTCACCAAAATTAATGTCTGACAGAGGAAACTTGCCTCTCAAGGCCTGCCGGAAATACAGACTCCAGAATATCTGTTGCTTCTGCCTGTAATTTTCTGTGTGCTAATTACATTATTTCCATAACTTGTATACATGTGTATCTCATAAATACATTCCTGATCTACTGGGCATTTTTATCTGTGGATTGTCAAGAAGATGGCTCTTCCTTAGCTGCATTGTCTAATTGGTATGAATGTTAGCCTACACAGGGTTTTGATAAATAAAACAAATACAAAGAGATGCTGCCCAGCTCAGGAGTTTTAAGTTTCCATTAAAAGCTGTCCTAGAGCACAGCTTAATAGAACAGCTGTAATTTCCCCAGCAGCCAAGATAACTGCACACTATCAACTGATATAAAACTTTAAAGTAGCTTTTAGATCACTCCAGGTGTTTTGCTAATTGGATTTTAAGATAAACTATTATCAAAAGAATGCAATTTTATTTACTAGGACATGTAGACAGCTGTATGATTTGCTGAGTCAAGGTAAATAGTGCCAAGTAATCTAATTTCAGTACCAGGGACAATAATTAACTCTCTGCATGGATTCCTAACCTCAATTTTATGATCTTTGTTCAGATACCACGGGACAGGAGTCCCTGACTGGCCAGGGCTAGCTACAAAATGCAAACTTCATAGCCCCAAAATAGAGTTACAAGTCTGCCTTTCTATGGTCTAGGGTTACATGCTGGACAGAAAAATATATCTTAAGATTCAAAATGTTTTTAATGTCATTGTGCTTTGACAAGTGCTGAATGGGTTCCTCTGCCCCTTGCTCCTGCAGAATGAGCTGCTGCATTCTCTCTGAAGACCCATTTGTAAACAAACAAGTCTCCCTTCCAAGAAAGCCTGGCCTTACGACCACTAATCACAAAATGTTTCTAAGATGCATTTTATACTCCAAAGTATAGGTTAAAACACACCATTTCCTTATGTCTCTTATTAGTTTAGTTCTATAAGCCTACCTCTATAGATAAGATAGCAAAAAAAAAGGACTTCTCCCTTTACATCCGTAGTTTGCAGCCCACTAGTTAGGGAATAAACTGAAAGGAAGTGCTCTTTTCTTCCTGTCCATATCTATTGCACTGAGTTGCTGGGATGACTCTGTTTCCTATCACTTACTGAAGAAGCAGTATGTGACCTTCAGGTGGATGCCTTCAAGATTTTGTGGGTCTTATATAAGCTAGGTAGAACAAAGAGAGTTGGCAGATTCTGAAGCAGAAGCTGGAGTAGAAGCTGGCAGAAATTTGCAAAAATGTAAAAGAATAGGAATGTAGAAAAATAAGAATGGAAGAAGAGGAGAAGGAAGAGGAGAAGGAGAAGAAGAAGAAGAAAAGAATGTAACTGAGAATTGGAATTAGAATTGAGACAGAGAATTAGAACTGAAAAATTATAGACAATTAGGACAGAAGAATTAGAATAGAGGCAGAAGAATAAAGAGAGCAATAAAGGGTACATGACTTATTTCCATGCGGTGAGCAGATTGTTTGCTTTCGCCCTCACATACTAGTTCCTTCACTTATTGTAGTGTCTCTTGAACCCTGAGCAAAGACTTTTAAGGTTGGACCTTAAAAGCCTTCAATAAAGCCTGATGACTTTATTTCAATCCCTGAGACCAGAAGTGAATCAATTCCTGAAAGTTATCTTCTGGTCTCTAAGGACAGATGGTAGCAAGCACATACCTGCATAAACACCTATCGTATACACACATGCACACACAGTCAATTAATTGATGAAATTTAATTAATTAAAGGTAAATGTCAAAAATATTTAAGAGTGGATGAGCTAAGAAAAGTTTGTTCTAACCCTGACAGTGAACCTTGAGTCTTGTACCTGATTGTGGTAGGGAGTAGCTCATTTGCATGCACAAGAGTACTGCCAACAGCGACAAAAGAAAATGTGCCTCCCAAAGTTGCCACAACCAAACGTGCGATCTGCATTTCTAGAGAGAAGAAGACCAAGAACCATCATGAAATCGGAGCTCTGGAGATTTGTATTTACCAAATCTCAAATGGAAAGCATCCTTACTGGGGATGCAAAATGGTGTAGAGAGAATGTCCAGAGGCAGAATTCCCTCCGTAGCTAATAAATTGAAAAAGGTGGCTTATCTACTACATATATTAGTTTATGGAGAATTAAAGCTTCCAAGAACTGGATTCATATGCCTTAAATCTCTTGATATTTGCTCAAGAAGGAGAAAACTGGGTGAGTTCAAAAGGAGCTCACTTTCGTCTTCTCTACCCAGTTTCTCAGCAATTCCTCATGCAGAATGTAGGAACAGCAAGGAGAAATGACTAAGGCCTATACACTCGTTCAGAGTCTCGGGAAATTTAAGTCCACAATTGATGTGCAATACTGTAGAATTATGTCATGAAAAGACAGAAGTCCTACAGTAGTATGCAAGCTGGAGATCGGTTCAGTTTGAAATAATGTCTCAAGACTCGAGAATAAGGACTGCTGCTAGGAAACATATCAGACTTTGGAAATCACTCAAGGAAAGTTTCAGAAAGTCATTTTCTGCTTAGGTCAGTGTCACATAATATTCAAACTTTACACAGAGCAAAAAAAGACAGCATTGCTAAATTCGAGAGTTATACCACCTGTGCACCACTTATTACACAAGTCCATTTCATTCAATAGAGTCAGTTCTAACAATCTTGATGGTTAATTCATTCATACTTTCATGAACTTCAATACAAGTGATGCTTATTTTCTTGATAGAATTTCCAAATTAAGGTGGTACTTGGGATCTCATATTATTAGGCTCATAAGTTCTAACTCTACAGAGTTCAGAAAATAAATTGTTACTAAGACTGAAGTAATGAGGCAGAGCTAGACAGGTGAGGAAACTGTGGTCATTTTCAATCATGATATAAGGTCCTACATGAACTAACAGAACTTGGAAATGATTGGCACCAGTTTCCACGTATAACATGAATATAATAAACATTCATCTACTAAAACCAAACATGACTGACTCTTGGCTCTTCTCTGGGAATCTTAAAGGAATAGTATGTCCTAAATGCCCAGATTGGTCACAACAAATCCTTAGACTGTATTTTGTTCTGATTTCATAGGTGGGCCTAAAAGTCCTAAGGAAACAGGAGGAGATAATTTCTTTGCTCACCCTGTGTTCTTTCCTCACCTTGAGGCACAAATTTTGTGGCCAAAATGGAGACTCCAAACAGGGATAGGATTAACAGTTGACTTATTCTACGGCCCATGTGATTCAGCAAAACCATTCCAAGTAAATTGGCTGGAATGGTGACTATACCAAGAAGACACTGCAATAGGAAGACATTAGTCCTTAGGTGCTGGAGGTTGACCAGCAAGCCAAGCACAGATATCCATGTCAAAAATCTGTAAAGAACAAAAAAAGTTACATCATGAGTTTGGAATTTATGTCAAAGCAAAGTTGATGTCAACTTTGGTTGTTAAAATATGAAGGGATTGCTTTATTAGGTCCCCAAAGTGTCAGTGATGATGGCAATGGTTCAGCTTCCACCTGAGCTGGGGTTTTCTAGAAAACAGAAACCTAAAGCATTTCTCAGAAGCTCTTAAAGTCTGACTGAATGCCCCTAACTGTAGCTGTTAGCATCTCATCTGTTCCCATTTTAACCACCTGGCTGTTCCATCTTCTGAGCAGCGTCCTTTTCCATGCACCCACATAAAACCCAACAAGCTTCTGCAGCTACTGCTGTCCTCAAGAGTCTGAGGCAGTTTGACACTTTTTTAAATTAAATGTTTCTTTATATTCACCAAAAATGACTGTGTTTACTTGTTTCTCATTGTGCCTGCTTACATTTGGTGTCAAAATCCAAAAGAGACACCTGTACCCATCTTTGGGGAACCAGTCCCTCCTTTAGCCAAACCAAACCCTGCCACCCGGGCTCTTACATGGTACAGACCATCTGCCTGTGTCATGCATCATATTTGACTAGCATCTCTCTCCTCATTTCTCCTGAATTCCTACCTGTTTCTTGTCACAGACTTGAGCAAACGCCCTTCTCTCAGACAGTTTAAGATTTTCTATCACACTCACTGAAGCCTGTTACAAAACATCTTGCTGTACACCAGGAAGTCTTTAATACTCCCCTTAGAACCTTTCACTTGGATGGGGACAACCACTGGATTGAGTTTCCATGGAGAGGGCCTTACCCCATCCCACTGTACCCCACCATCTCACTGCTCCCTTCCGCATCCTTAGCTCCTTGTACTTTATGCCGTTAGTCTCCTCCTTCTAAAACATCTTCCAGTTACAGTTGCCAGTATCCGGACTTGGAAGGAAAGACTTTTCCGAACCATTTTCTATCTACTTCTAGCTCTTGATGGTAGAATTCCTTTTCTGCCATCTCTTTCTCCTCCCTCCATCATCTCATCAACCATAGAATCCTCCCACTCTAGGCCAGATGCCGCCATCCTCCTGATACTTTCTCAAATATCCTTCCCTCTTCAGACTTCAGATTTCATTAGGCCTTGCTACCTTATTTTTACTAAAAACTAGAAAATCTATCTCAATGGCCAGAAAAATAGTGCATCAACCTTCCAAATTCACAGATTGTAACAAGTTCTGCCACCACAGGAGCAAATGATTAAAAGCTTTTGTTATTCTCCACTCTAGAAAATCCCTTCTCTCTAAACCGTTGCCCGTGCTCTCTTCAGTTGTACCTCCTTCTGAGCACTGGATTCAGCCTTACGGGTACTCAAATGTCTTTTGAGTTTGGGTGCCACTGAAATATTGTCACATTTGTTCTACCCTACTAATAAGCTGACTCTGAAGTTGAAATTTGGCCTGCTCTAGACCCAAGCATGTTTGTTTTAAAAGTTTCTTCCAATGCCTCTGTCCTGTATCAGGATGGCCACCTGAGACTGTAACAGAAAAAAAAAAGAGAGCAAAACAGAACAGCCCAGGAAAAAGACACCATATGCTTGAGAAAAGCTAAGAGGCAAACTGTCTCCAATAGAGGTTACAAATGATGAAGTATAATTTGGATATTTAATTTTCTGAATTTTTCCCCCAACTTTTTTCCCAGCATAGCATAGACTCCTGGCAACACCGGATAAGTAGCCTGAACTAGCCATCTCCTTTAATCAGACTGGTAACTACCCCAATCGCCATTAAAGAGCCTTTGTCCAGTAACTGATGGAAACAGGCGCAAGCCCTGAGCCAAACCTGGGGAATCCTGTTTGGAGAGGGATGAAGGATTGTATGAGACAGGAGGGTCAAGGTCATCACAAGGGAACCCACAGAAACAACTGACCTGCTCTTAGGAGCTCACAGACTATGGACAAACAGATAGGGAGCGTGCATGGGACCAGCCTAGTCACTCTACACATTTGTGATGGCTGCATGGCTTGATCTACCTGTGGAACTCCTAGCAGTGGGAGTGGGGCCATTTTTAATGCTTCAGCTGGCTTTGGGGAACCTGTTCCTATGCTGGATTGCCTTTCCCAGCCTTAATACAAAAAAAGAGCTTAGTCCTACTTCAACTTGATATGCCATGCTTAGTTGACACCCATGTGAGATCTGCCCCTTTCTGATCAGAGGAGGAAGAGAGTTGGGGAGGAGGTTAGAGAGGAAGTGAATGGAGGGAATGTGAGGAGGGGGAAGGGAAGCTGTGGTCAAGATGTAAAATAAATTTAAAAAATTGATTTTTATAAGTGCTTCTCCTTGTGCTGGAGACAACTCTGTCCAACCCATGTCTCCCCAGTCCCTTTCATGTAGTGATGTGAGGGCAACAGGCCAGAAGAAAGAGTGTCCATGTTTCTGTCCTAGAACCATCTTCTAGGCCCTCAAGCTCTCTCCTCTTTGTTCTCTTTTCTGCCAGGAAGATTTTGTCTTATTACAGATGAACATTCATGTTTCTGTTGATAATTTTTCAGGCTTTATTTTCTATGACTCAAATCGCACCTGCTTAAGCTGATTGCAGACACCTATTAACCACTTTCTCTACAGCAAGGATTCCAGTGCAGATTAAACAGGCAGTGGTACTGATGACCTCTTCTCATCAACATTCATATAAGCTTTCCTGCCTACTACCTGCCACTGGGGGTGGGTCCTTTCCTTCCCCTGGTCTTGAGGTTCCTTTTCACCCTCCCAACCGCCAAGACTATGTAACAGAGCTGAAAGTTTCAAATATATGTCTAAGATCCCTCTAAGCTCCTTAGCTTTATCTTCTATCCATAGTTTCTACCTATCCCAGCAGATTTCTACCCAACTGTCAAATTCTATCCAGAAATCAATATAATTTTATACTCATAATAAAATCATTGTATGATGATAGGTGTAGTAGAGTTTGTGGGATACATAATGAGTCCTTCCAAAGTTTTAGAATTTTCATTGTATCTTGAGCTGGTTGAGGGTTATATAACTGTATGTATTCACTGAGATGTTTACATGTATGCACCTTAATTTTGAGATTTTTATCTATTTTGAAATTAAAACAGACAAATCAACATACTCAGGGACCAAGTTTGTACCATGACTAAAGTTCTCAGCATCAATCTCTAGTGCTAAATTCAATAGGTGGTTGGATGAACACACTCCTCACTGCACAATTATTCCATGTTCCTGTTCAAAACACTTTAACTACCGCCAGCTCCAGAAATTCCTCATCTTTATCTCCAAATATATCAGTGAGAAATTTATCTTCAAACTAGTTTAATAGGCACTACGTAAAGCCTACCTTACAAAGGACAGGAGACACATTCGCTTGCGTAGGATGGGTGTACGGAATAAGTCGCACAGAGAAGATTTTGTCTGTGAAGCCTCCAGCTCCTCCTTCATAGTGGTTCTCACAACCTTCAACAACAACATGAATGAACTGTTTAGTTGTCACAACATGATGAACATTGTGGGTATACGCACCTGCAGGGAGCTAGATCAATAGTTACTGTTTCTGTCTAGTGACAAATACAAACATCAAAGAAGCATGGTCAGCTATAAAAGTTGTAAGAAATGTGAACCCAAGACATCTAAAAGAAATTCAAGTGACTTCTTCAGTAAGGTATATTAAGCAAGGAAGTATAGATAGATTCGGAACACGGAAGGTAGGGTGTACATCAGAGACACAGATCAGGAATCAAAAATACAAGTGAAGACTCTTAGATTATGGTCTATAGTGTTTTGAAAGAGAAATGTTCCCCATAGGCTCAAGTACTTGAACACTTGATACCCAGTCAGTGGCACTGTTCAGAAGGTGGAAGAGCTTTGAGAACTCACAGCCTCTCCCTTCTTCCAGTTGGCACACTCTGACTTTTGCTTGTGGTTAAAGATATAGTCTCTCAGCTTCCTGCTCCAGCTCTTTGCTGTCATGCCTCCTCTACCACTACGCATTCTCCTCTGGGTCTGTAAGCTCACGTAAACTTCTATAAGTTTCTTTTGTCATGATATTTTTATCACAACAACAGAAAAGTAACAAGTACAGAAGACACCAGAGAGTAGGTTGTTGCTGCAAGGAATCTGACCGTGTTGTTCTTTGGAGGAATGTTGAAGACTTTGGAGCTCTGAACTGAAATAGCTCCTACCTCTGTAAACAGAGCTTTTACTAGGCCATCCTAACAGGAGTCTGAAAGACAGCAGTGCTGAGAGTAGTGCAGATGGCTGGAGACACAACTCACGAGGTTTCAGAAGAGAACAATATCAGCAGCTGAGCTATAGACCTCTGATATGAAATTTTGGCAAAGAATATGGCTGTTTTCTGACCATATTCTGAGAATTCGCATGAGACTAAATCAGTGGTTCTCAACAAGTGGGTCATGACCCCTTTGAGATTCAAATCATCTTTTCATTGGGGTCATCTAAGACCATCAAATATTTACATATGATTCATAACAGTAGCAAAATTACAGTTATGAAACATCAACAAAAATACTCTTATGTTCACCACAACATGGAGAACTGTAATAAAAGACTGCAGAATTAGGAAGGTTGAGAACCACTGAGTTAAATTAACAAGCAATAGACTAATGTCTTTAGCAAAGAATGTTTCAAAACAGAATATTGAGTCTGCCATGTGGCTTTTATTACTGAAACTCTTGTGCAGGTCTACAGTGAAAAGGAGCAAGTGGAGCAGAAAGAAATGCAAAATGTAAAGTTTGCAGAGAAAAAAGTAAAAGATCACTAGGATGCTTGCAACCAAAGCATGTGTTTAAAGAAAGGCTATAATTGTTAAGAAGATTGGAGCCGTTGGAGAACCTCTTCTTGCTTTTCTTTGAACAGTGGGAAATGTGCTGAAGAGCAAGACCCCACCTTGAGCTTCCAGCTTGTGAAAGGAGGAGGACTAAGAGAAAAAGCACTTGTTTCAGCATAAAAAGCTGCTGTAGTCAAAGTAGGCCAGGGTGCATCCCAAGCGGGCACAGCTGAATTTGGCAATACCATACACACATAGCTGGCTTTGGAGGCATTAAAAATGCAAGGGTGAGGGCTGGAGAGATGGCTCAGTGGTTAAGAGCACTGGTTGCTCTTCCAGAGG
>LOEQ01005286.1:72481-86318 GCA_001685075.1 Bramus lutescens
CTCTCTCTCTCTCTCTCTCTCTCTCTCTTTCTCTCTCTCTCTCTCTCTCTCTTTGTGTGTGTGTGTGTTTGTGTGTGTGTATTTGTGTGTGTATGAAAATTCTTATCTGATTTTTTATGGGGCCAAAGAATTTCATCCTTGGAACCTGCTAGGGCTGGTGAATTGTTGATAGTAAGAGTATACATCACTGGAAATATTTCTAAGGAGGAGGAGGAGAAGGGTGGAATAGACAGATCCTGTGTTGTGAGTAAATTTCTTAACTCTCAGATTTTAGGTCCCTTTGCTTATTGTGGTGTTTTTAATTGAACCCTGAGAGGGATTCTTAAAAGCTGGACTCTTGAGGACCCCATTAAGAATGGCCTCCATAGGCTCATGTATTTGAATGCTTGGTCCTCACTTGGTGGAACTATTTGGGAAGGATTAGGAGGTATGGTCTTGTTGGAGGAGATGTTGTCACTGAGGGTGGGATTTGAGGTTTCTGTGGTGATATTTTGTTTATATTTTAATAAATAAAGTTTGCCTAAAGATCATAGTGCAGAGCTAAGCCACAGAGGCCAGGGACTGGTGGCACACACCTTTAATCTCAGGACTCAGGAGACAGAGGCAGAGGCATCTCTGTTACTTCAAGACCACCCAGGGCTACACAAGATTGAATCTGTCTAAGAGAAACAGGGAATATCTGGCTCCCTTGCTGGAGAGCCCTACTGTCTATGCCATAGTCCCCAGAGGCATATCCTTTGCCCCACCCCCACCCACCAGAGCCACAGAGACCTGAGAACAGCCTCCACACACTCCCAACCACACTACAGGGTATCTGCAACCATGGGAACCTTGGTCCTGTCCCCACCTAGAGAGCCCAGCTCTCTAGGCCATAGTGTTCAGAGGACATCCCACGACCCACCCTACCCAGCGTTACAACAGAGACCTGAGAGCAACCTCCCCATACCTCCAACCACCCCCATGGCATCTGAAACGATCTGGAGAGGTAACTATCTGGCTCCCCAGTTGGAGAGCCCTACTCTCTAGGCCGTAGTCTTAACTTCAAAGACAGACATTACTTCAAAGTAAAGTGTGGGGGAAAGATTCTTCAATCAAATGGACCTGAGAAACAAGCTGGTATAGCTCTCCTAATATCTAACAAAATAGACTTCAAACTAAAATTAATCAAAAGATATGAAGAAGGACATTTCACATTCATCACAGGAAAAGTCCATCAAGTTGAAGTCTCAGTCCTGAACATCTGTGCCTCAAATACAAGGGCACTCACATTTGTAAAAGAAACATTACTAAAGCTCAAATCACACATCAAATTCCACACAATAATAGTAGGAGACTTCAATACCCACTCTCACCACTGGACAGGACTATCAGACAGAAACTTAACAGAGAAATAAAAGAACTAACAGAAGTTATGACTCAAATGGATTTAATAGACATCTATAGAACATTCCACCCAAACACAAAATAATATACTTTCTTCTCAGAACCTCATGGAACCTTCTCAAATATTAACCACATATTTGGTAACAAAGCAAACATAAACAGATACAAAAATAATTGAATTAACCCCTCTGTCTTACCAGATCACCATGATTTAAAGTTAGAATTCAACAAGACTAATTGCAGAAAGCACACAAAAGAATTAAAATTGAACAGTGCTCAACTGAATCACCTCTGGGTCAAAAAAAGAAAAAAAGAAAGAAGTTAAAGACTTCCTAGAATCCAGTGAAAATGACGGCACAACATACCCAAACTTATGGAACATTTTCAAGGAAGTCCTAAAAGAGAAGTTCACAACATTAAGTGCCTACTTAAAGAACCTGGAGAAATCTCACACTAGCGATTTAACAGCACACCTGAAAGTTCTAGAACAAGAAGCAAACTCACACAAGAGGAGTAGAAGACAGGAAATAATCAAATTAAGGGTTGAAATCAACAAAATAGAAACAAAAAAGTACAAAGAATCAATGAGACAAAGAGTTGACTCTTTGAGAAAATCAACAAAATAGACAAACCTTTATCCAAACTAAGCAAAAGGCAGAGAGAGAATACCCAAATTAACAAAATCAGAAATGAAAAAGGGGACATAACAACAGACACAGAGGAAATACAGAGTATCATCAGGTCATACTTCAAAAACCTGTACTCCACAAAATAAGAAAATGAAAGGGAAATGAACAATTTTCTGGATAGGTACCACACCACATACCAAAATTAAATCAAAAACAGATAAACAATTTCAATAGGCCTATAGCCCCTAAGGAAATAGAAACAGACATCAAAAGTCTCCCAACCAACCAAAGTCCATGGCCAGATTATTCCAACACAGAATTCTACCAGAATCTGAAAAAAGAGCTAATATGGATACTCCTCAAATTGTTCCACACAATAGAAACAGAAGAGACATTGCCAAATTCTTTTTACAAGGCAACAGTTACCCTGGTACCCAAACCACAAAAAGATGCAACTAAGAAAGAGAATTACAGATCAATCTCCCTCATAAACATTGATACAAAAATACTCAATAAACTACTGGCAAACCAAATCCAAGAACACATCAAAAAAAATCAACAACTCTGAGATACTATCTTACACCAGCCACATTGGCTAAAAACACCAATAATAGCTTATGATGAAGGAATGTAGAGTTACAGAAGACTCCTCCACAGCTGGTAGGAGAGCAGACTTGTACCTTGGAAATCAACATGGCGGTTTCCCAGAAAATTAGGAATCAATCTACTTCAAGACCCAGGAATACTACTCTTGGGGATATAGCCAAAGGATGAAGATTATTCATACAACAAGGACATTTGCTCGGCTATGTTCATAGCAGCATTATTCATAGTAGCCAGAACCTGGAAACAACCTAGATGCCCCTCAGCTGAAGAATGGATAAAGAAAATGTGGTACATTTACACAATGGAGTACTACTACTCGGCAGTTAAAGAAAATGACATTCTTGAAATTTGCATGCAAATGGATGGAACTAGAAAAAATATTCTTAGTGAGGTAACCCAGACCCAGAAAGAAAAACACAGTATTTAGTCACTCACAGTAAGTAGATATTAGACATAAAGCAAAGGATAACCAGCCTACAGTTCACAACCCCCAAGAAGACAGAAAATGAGAACCCTAAGAGAGACATACATGGATCCCCTGGGAAGGGGAAGCAGACAAGATCTCTTTAGTAATGCGACAGTGTGGGGCAACAAGAGAGAGTGGTAAAGGAATGGGAAGGGGAATATGAAGAATCGGGAAAATCGAGCTGGGTGAAGGACAGAGAGGGAGAGCAAGGAAAGAGATACCTTGAAAGAAGGAGCCTTTGTGGGGTTAGCGAGAAACCAAGCACTAAGGAAATTCCCAGGAATCCGCAAGAATGACCCCAGCTAAGAATCTAAGCAATAGTGGAGAGGGTACCTAAAATGCCCTTTCCCTGTAAGCAGATTGATGACTACCTTAATTGTCATCACAGAGCCCTCATCCAGTAACTAATGGAAGCAGATGCAGAGATCCACAGTTAAGCACTGGGCTGAACTCCTGGAGTTCAGCCATAGAGAGGGAGGAGTGATATTGCTAGCAAAGGCCCAAGATCATGATGAGGAAACCCACAGAAACGGCTGACCCAAGCTAATGGAACTGATAGCAGAGGAAGCTGCATAAGACCATACTAGGCCCTCTGAATGTAGGTGACAGTTGTGTGACCTGGGTTGTTTATGGGGCTACTAGCTGTGAAACCAGTATTTATCCCTAGTGCATGAACTGTCTCTTTGGAGCCCATTCCCTGTGGAGGAATACCTTGCTCAGCCCAGACGGTCCAGGCAACTTTCTATCGTAGACAGTAGAGAAGCTTGTAAGGCCATTCTCCTTTTTCAGGACTCATTGGCCATTGCTAGATGAAAGGGGTCATTAAGGCATACTCATCCTCAAGACTGATAGTCAGTTAATGATGTCTGGGAGAGGAAAGACATTTTCTTCAATGGAATAGCCACTAGAAATCACTCAGTGCCCTGTAAATAACACATCATTCCTGCTTCGATAGCTAACCCTAATTTAACTTCTTGGTTCACACCCACACAAAAAAAGACATGAAATTATAAAAGGATTGTGTAAGAAGAATAATGGAATGAGTGGGGATGAGAGAAGAATAAGAACAATTAGCAATAAATATGATAAAATATGTAACACACATATAAAAATGTTATAATGCTCATCATATGTATAATTAATATAAGCTAGGAAAAAGTTTTAAAATGAATAAAATCCTGTGGAAAAGTTTTTACAAATTAAATTCAATAAGCAAAAGTCCCTTTTGAATGAAATATATGTATGCAATAAATTTAGTAGTGGCATATTGTATCTTGACACCTAGACATATATGTATCAGGCTCGTGTTTTCTTTGTGTCATAACAAGCTACCATTATGCTCACCTCAATGGTTAAGATGTCTCCAGAACTCTTCATTCCATTTATTTGTGCAACTTTTCTAAGTTCCTTTAAGCTCTTTTGAAGTTTGTTGGTCACAAGCAGCCACCGAGCTGACTCTGACATCCACCTGCACATGAAGATGTTGGAAGTAAAATTAATTTTCATGTGGTCATTTTTTGTACCACATTTGTCCTTGGATAGTTGTATTATTAGTTTAACAGTTATAGCAGTAAATATAATGGTTATATAATAAATATAATGGTTATAGCAGTAAATATAATCCTATGTTGTCTGGTACTAGAAAACAATCTACCCATGTAGTACACCTGTACTTCTGGACTGCAGAATTGGAGTCATGTTGGTCTCCCTGCCATGACCTGGATGCAAATTTTCATGCAGTTCACTGAAATGGAACATAAGGGACACCTATATAGTACTTTGCCAGATTCCCTGTTAGAATGTAAGAAGCATTTATTCATATTATGTGTTCCTAAATTAAGTACCTCTGGAAAAATTGTACACAGTAATTATACCATTTGAAGTGTGTTCAGTCCTACACCAAGCACCTGATGGCATCTAACCAATCATTACAGATGAACATGATTCAGTTTCTCATTTATATAATGGGAGAATCAGTGCCACGGTGGTGATTGATGTGTTGTGAAATTTAAGTTGTATGAATGCATCTGACAGAAGATTTTCTCCTTTGTCTGTATGAACTCCTCTCATTGTCAGCACCTCTTAGAGTCATTTCTAACCAAGTATGCCGTCTCTGCTGATCCAATATTGTAGCACTTTTTAAGTGATTTTAAGGGAGGAAAGGGTATGATTTTGCTCTGGGAGCTAAGCCCGCATAGCCTCTTTCACTAAGTAGAAGACCCCAGCTTCCCCTGCCCAGGCCCATCCTGGCAGCCCAGAAGCTCACTGCACTAATCTGGAGAAGAAAATTACATCTCAACCGTCCTAAGACTTAATTCTCTCCTGAACATTATGGCTCTAGTAAAAGAAAAAAGGCAATCTGAACAAAAAAGGAAGAAATAAAGAAACACTCAACCAACAAAGTTCCCCAGCTGCTTCAGTCCCCACTCAGAAACAACAGGATAATCCAAAACATGATTCTTCCAAAAATTGCTAATCCCATAATAATGACCATAATAAAAATGACCAGAAAAAAATCCCAGACAAATAATCCAACATAATGATTATAACCATATTTAGCACTTCAAATAATATATGAACATACTCCAAGAGAACAAAAACAAAGAGAGAAATAAAATAAGGAGTAACAGAATTCAGTGAAGAGGTAAGATTGCTTGGAAAAAAAACAAGCTGAAATGATGTTGAAAACGAAACACTCATTAATTAATTCAAATAGAAACCTCAGTGGAGTCCAGGCTGGCATCAAACTCATGATTCTCCTGCCTCTGCCTCCTTCAGCAAATCCCATTGGTGTGTGCCACTACAAGAGGCCGTCTAGCTTAAATTTTCACTTGGACTCCTAACAATGGGAGTGGTGGGGGGGTGCCTTTAATTCTTTTGCCTGCGTGTGGGACCTTTTTTCTCCTACTGGGTTGTCTCATCCAGCCTTGATATGAGGACTTATACCTAGTCTTACTGCATCTTATTATGCCATGTTCAGTTGATATCCCTGAGAAGCCTGTTCTTTTCTGAAGGGAAATGGAGGACAGTGGGTGACCTGAGCTAGTGAGAGCTCACTGACTCTGGACTGATAGCAGAAGAACCTGCATAGGACCAAATTAGGCCCACTGAAAGTAGGTGACAGTTGTGTGGCTTGGGCAGTCTGTGGGCCACTGGCAGTGGGACCAGGATTTATCCCTAATGCTTGAACTGGTGTTTTGGAACTCATTCTTTTCGGAGGGATACTTTGCTCAGCCTAGATGTAGGCCTCAAAGTGATGTGTCAGATTTTGTTGACTCTACTTGGGAAGCCTTACCCTCAAAGAGGAATGGATGGGGACTGTGGTGGGCGGAAGATGAGGGAGTGGGAGGAGAGGAGGGAGTGGGAGGAGAGGAGGGAGTGGGAACTGGTATGGGTATGTAAAATGAGAGAAGACTGTTTAAAAAATAAATTTAATTAATCAAAAAAAGAAAAGAAAAAAGAAGGAAGTGTGTCGTTGGGGGTGAACTTAGACAGTTTAAAGATTCGGATCATTTCTACTTCACTCTCTTGGCTTCCTGTTTGTAATTTAAGATGTGAGCCTTCATTTTTTGCTAGAAGCCACCATGCCTGCCACCTGCTGCTATGATGGACTTATCCTTCTAGAACCATAAACCCTTCCTTCAGTCATGGGTCATGGTGTTTATCATGGCAGCAGAAAAGGAGCTACTACAGAAATCAATCCAAGGAATGAAAATAGAGATAGGGATTATTGAAGGAAACCAAAGTTGAAATAAGGCTAGGTTTGAAAACTCAATGGCAACCCTCATTGATAAAACGAGCATGTGACAAACACTATCAGAAATGGAAGACAACGAGAGGAATCGAATCTCTCAGTAAAGGTCAATAGTAAAGAAATATAAAAAGAAGTAAGAACAGAAAGTGGAAAGGTTCTGGAAGACCATGAAAAGACCTAATCTTCAGATTATGGGCACAGAAGAAGAATAACAGTAAAGGCATGAAGAATATTTTCAATAAAGATCATATCAGAAAATTTCTTAAACTTAGAGAAAAAAATGGTCATCCAGGTATAAGAGGCCTATAGAACTCCAAATAGACAGGATCAGGAAGAGGAAGGCCTCGCAACACATTGTAGTTAAAACATTAAAAACATAGACTAAAGAATGTTAAAAGTTACAAGAGAGAAAAATCATGTAACTTATAAAGTAAGTCCATCAGAATAATTCCTGATTATCTCACAGAAACTTTTTGACCCAAAGGAGACTGGAAAGATGTATTCCAACTTCTGAAAGACAATTATTATCCACCAAGAATATTATAACCAGCAAAACTAGCTACTAAAATTTTTAAAAATTAAAACTTTTTATGATGAAAACAGATCTAAGGAATATCTGGCCACCAAACCAGCTCTACAGAAGATACTAGAAGGAATATTTGCTCTGAAGACAAGAATGAATACACACAAGAAGGCACAGGGAATAAATAAACAATTTCAGAACAATTTATCTAAAGAAGTCTAAGTAAACACCACAAAACAAAAAAATGACAGAAATAAATATACAAAATTCAATAATAAAATTAGTGGTCTCAGTTTCCCAATAGAAAGACGTGAACTAACAGATTGTATTCAAAAACAACAAAACTTAAAAACAAAAATAGATGTCACCTTAAATTAAAAAGGTGGAAAGGGGGATCCTAAGCTGATGGAGCCAACAAACATGTAGACATAGATATATATTCTAATACCTGACAAAACAGACTTCATACCAAAACTAGTCGGAAATGATAAGGTAGCTCATTCTATATATACTCATTAAGATAATAATCCAGCCAATTGTGGTGGCACAGGCTGGTAGGATTTGCTGAAGGAGGCAGAGGCAGGAGGATCATGAATTTGGGGCCATCCTAGGCTACACATTTGAAGTAGAAAAAGGCAAGATCTCCTGAGTAAATTGGGAGCATGGGGACCTTGGGGAAAGGTTGAAGAGAGGAGGGGAGAGTCAGGGAGGGGAGCAGAGAAAAATGTAGAGCTCAATAAAAATCAATAATAATAATAAACAAGGTAACAATCCACCACAGGCTATTACAATTCTAAACATATATGTACCAAAAACAGATGTACTCAGTTTTATAGAAGAAACACTATTAAATCTAAAATCCCAAAGTGAGTGAGTATCCCACTCACACCAGTAGACAGATCAAGGCAAAAAATAAAATTATTGTTTTAAAAGTAAAAGAATAAGAGGCCACCCCAATCACCCACCTGCAGACCTCGCCCATTCTCTCAGTGCCCTCCTACTCTCTTCCCAGTTCTCCATCTCCTCCTTGTCACCATGTCCCAGACACCAAAGCAAGCAGAGAACCCCTACCTGACCAGAGGGCCACCAGAAGTCCAGCCTCCAATTCTAGTGGAGACCTCCCCTCCCCACCCCACCCCCATTCGACCACAGGCCATACAGGCCAGAGAACCAGAGAGAAAACAGAAACCAAGGAACAACACACCAATCCAAAAGACACAAACCTAGAAAGAGGCACCTAGACCTATAGTCACTCCAAACCCAGATTCCTGGGCATTATCATAAGAACACAATCAAGAATAGCCAAAGCACTATGTCACCACCAGTAAGCCCTGAATATTCTAACACAGCTGAAGCACAAGAAAAAGACCTTAAAACCAACTTTATGAAGATGATAAAGGTCATTTAAAAGAGAAGTGAATAAATCCCTTAAGGAAATCAAGGCAAAGACAATCAAAAACTTGGAGGAAGTTAGTAAATCCCAAGGGGGGGAAAAACAGTTGAAAGAAACAAAACTGTTCAAGACCTGAAAATGAAAATATAAACAATAAAGAAAACACAAACTGAAGGATTCTAGAAATAAAAAATCTAGGTAAGCAAACAAGAGCTACAGACACAAGCATCACTGGCAGAATACCAAAGATAGACAAAAGAATCTCTTAATTTTAATTTTATTTTTAGGAAAGAAAAAACATTAAAATTGTTCTTAATTTCACTAAGATAATTGTTGCTAATGAGCTCAGTTTTTCTTTTATGTTTAACATATTCATGCACTCTGTTTAAAACAGAAGCATGTTATAAATGTTAAGCGCTAATATATATGTTGCACCTCCAATGTTTTTAAATGTTTTATTTATATGTAAAAACCTAAATAAAATAGCATTAAATACTGTAAAATTGAATAAGCACAATAAACACCTATAGAAAATTCCACTCCAACAATAAACAGATATATTCTTTGGAATGGCAGCCCATGGAACTTTCTCCAAAATCAACTTCCTATTAGGACACAAAGCAAACCTCAACAAGTATAGGAAAACTTTAATAAACATCCTACATTCTGTCTGACCACAAGGAATGCTGGGTATCAGAGAGTACACAAACTCATAGAACTTAAATGATGACTGGGAAGAAATTAAGAAGGAAATTTTGTAATTCCTAAGATTGCGTGAAAATTAAAGCACAGCATATCAAAATCTATGGGAATCAATAGAGGTAGTCCTAAGAGGAGACTTTATAGTACTAAGTGCCTATATCAAAAAACATTTGAGAGATTTCAAGTTAATAACTTAATGGTATATCTTAAGTCCTTGGAAAAACAAGAACAGAGCAATCCCAAATAGACAGCCAAAATCAGGACCAAAGTTAAGAAAATGAAACAAAAAACTTTGAAAGACAAACAAGGTTGACAAACTCTTGGCTGAATTAACCAAAAGAGAGAAGCGACCCAAATAAGAAAAATTAGAAATAAAAGGAGAAACATTATAACAAATACCAACAATGTTCGAAAAATCATAAGAAAATATTTTTAAATTTCTTGTTCATTGAATGGGAAAATCTAAAGAAATGGACTAATATCTATATGCATGAAACATAACAAAAGCAAACCAAGACAAAATAAATAATTTAAACAGATCCATAGTCAGCAATGAAATTGAATCATAAATAAAAATTATTCTGACCTAAAGAACTCTGTGGCCAGATGCATTCAGTGCAGAATTCTACCAGAATATCAAAGAAATAACAGCAATACTTCTCAAATTATTTCATAAATTAGTTATGGAAGGAACACTTCCAGACTCTTTTTATGAAGAAGTATTGATGTTATTTTGCTGTGCTCTCATATTGTCAAACTCACGTTTATGTCCATACTTTTATGCTTTTCTCAACCTTAGTTAGACAAGCTTCTTATTACAGAGGGCAGTGGTTAATATAGAGCATTATAACTGTTCAGAATGCTGAGAATAAGTAACTGATTTCTCCGCCATAGATGGGACATCGATATCAACACAAGGCCCCCATCCAAGGTTCAGGGAAGGTGTTGAAGGAGGCCATGGAGAGAATGCAAGAGCTGGAGAGTGGAAAGGGAGGCTGTGAAATGCATTCCTCTCGCTGTTTTATATACGCTTAGAGCACACACGATCAAGCCAGTTAAAAATTCTAGCAGGAAGAGGGAATGGGCACCCCAGTTTCCACCGCTAGCTAAGGATTTATTGGCAGTTGATGGCTATTGGAAAAGAGAAAGTCACTTTAGGAGTGTAGATACTGTTAGGCTCCCCATAACACAGTGAAAGACTCTATACCCATGAGCACATGGGCAGTTCTAACTGGACTTGGAAGAATATGTAAGCAAATAAATAGTACATAAAGTTGTGAAGATGTGATTGGTGTCCTGATGGGAGTGGGAAGGAGACAGTGAGGGACGGGTGTGATCAAGCTATTCTATTCATGTTCACAATGTATATATGAAAACATCAAAGAATAAACTTTTTGAAAATGAGATACATACATTCTATTTTGATGTCTAATAAAATTTTTAAACTTTCAAACAAAAAAAAGTGAAAGAGATTTGGTAGCACACACAATTAATCTTAGCACAAGCTGGGCAGAGGTAGGCGAATCTCTATTAGTTCAAGGCCAGGCTGATTTGCAAAGCAAGTCCTAGAACAGTTGGGGCTGTTCGGAGAGACTCTGTCTTAAATTTTTTTAATTAAATTAAAATTTTAAAGTAAGAACATGAAAAAGAAAAGAAGAGGACATAAAGAACAAATGAGATGAGTGGGTCATTCTGCCTACAGTTGTTTTCAAGATGTGGTTTTAATTTGTTTTACTTCAGTGTGAAAGGGTGTCTTGACTGCATGTATTTCTGTGTACCACATGCATGCCTGGTGCCCTTGAGGGTCAGAAGAGGGAATCGGATTCCCTAGAACTGGAGTTAGTAAGTGGTTTTGAAGCACTGTGTATCAAAGAATCAAATCTGGGTCCTCTGGAAGAGTATCCAGAACTCTTAACTGCTGAGCCATTTCTCCGGGTCCCTGCCTACAGTTTTAAACTAAAGAAACCATGTATGTTCTTCCTTCATTAGACACTGGGGATAAATTTACTTCCTGTTTTTTATCCATATCACCTGCAAAGATAAATATCACAAAAGTTTCCAAAATGTTTTTCTCTTTAAAATCACTCATACAAATACAAACTACAGTGGAAGCAATCTAATCTTTAAAGATTTTCCTGTATGCAGTGAAATATTTTTGCAAAAACTCTATTATAACCTGAGTAAATAAGGCTTGGTAGCAAAGACACATGAAAAGATCAAGAACATTCTAGTAAGGTATTGCTACTCTCTCTTTTTTACGGTAGTTTTTTCCTAATAAATAAAATTAACCTATGTATAATAAAATTTAAATATCAAATAGTAGAAATTTTTATCAAGTATACCATATCTTATAGTGATTAGACGTATATATGTATTGAGTATACTTCCTCAGAAATTACTTGTTACTTATCCATAGTATGAATATGAGGTGATATATTTTATTCAGCTATTAATAAAAAGTCAAAAGCCACAATTAGAATCTTCATATAAACAATGAGTCCTCCTAAGTATAACTATATCTCTTGTCATACATGTATCTAATTTTATAAAAATACTTGTGACCTTGAATTAAAGTTTAATTGAGTCTTCTTGGTTCACCTGAGAGTCCTGCTTGTCCTCATGCCACACAATGCAAAGAGGAGCACATCCTGTCGGGTACAGACCCAGGGCAAATGCATTTCTCTTGTCCTGATTCCATGTGCATCGTCATCCCAGGATTCCATAAGACAGAAGAGAAAAGGAATTCTTACCTTGTGGGCACAAGTAAGAAAAATATTGGTAGAGACATCATCAGTTGGAGGTGGTGCCAGTTTTGAACAGTAAAAGCCAGGCCTGCTAATGTCATCTGTCCAATCCCTGAAGCACATACTAACAGTGTTGTTGCCATGGCTTGGAATTCAGGTTTTGTCCATTCAATCACTGAAAGAAAAGAAAAGGAATCTTGACTTCCAATAGGCTGGGAAGGA
Organism: Bramus lutescens; assembly: GCA_001685075.1. NCBI lineage: Eukaryota > Metazoa > Chordata > Mammalia > Rodentia > Cricetidae > Bramus > Bramus lutescens. Next base: position 84,904 of record LOEQ01005286.1, read on the forward strand.
CAGCCAGATCAAAACCAAAGCTTGGAAACGGTCCATCAAAAGCTTTGACTTACTGAGCAAGGCACTATTTGTCATTAAACCTGAGGAAGAGATCCCTGCCAGGAAACGTAGCAAACAGTAGACGAGGAAGGTGGGAGCAAACGCTGCACAGGTTTCAGAGACGGCCATTTGCAGTAAAGCACATATGAAGACTAACCTCCTCCCAAACCTGAGGGAAAGGAAGGATTAGATCATGGGAACAATGCCGTTGGCATACAAATTGAATACCGTTTAAAATGATAAATGATTTTTAAAAATAACCAAGAGTGTGTATCCTGCAAAGCTACTTTCTGTGTTTGTAAACAGCATGAACCAAAGCTTCTTCTCCAATTTGTTACCAGTATTTTTCCTACTAATTCAAGCCATAAGACAGTGTAGAACATTGGAGTTTTAACATAATATAAATACCTATTACTAAATTATTCATTTAGCATGTATTCGTAACTTGTTCCACTACTATGACAAAATACTTGGTAAAAAACCAACTTCACAGAAAAAGGGTTTGGGCTTGGCTCAGAGTTCCACATAGCACACATTTGGCAGAGAAGGCATGGTGGCAGGAGAATGTAAGAGTTACTCACATGGTGTCTGATTGAGGCAGCAGAGTTCATACTTGGCCCTGAAGTTTAGGTATCTCTATCAGGATCTACTGGGGAAAAATAAGCTCTACCAGTCAGCCCCCACAACCAAAGGTTCTATAACTTCCCAAAACACTTCCATCATTTAGGGGGTAAAGAATTCTGTGGGTGATACTTCACAATCAGACCAGAAAAGTATAGATTACACAAAGTATTCCATATTTGCCATCAAAATCAGCACTTTGGAATTCAGGACTCCTGTGCTGGGCATCTGTGAATATTTGATGGTGGACTGCATCAAAGCTCGTCTCTGCTGAGTTTGGATTTAATGACCTGGAACAACATTGCACTTTCTTGTGCAGATTATTTAAAAGTCACAAGGTAGGCATAAGAACTAGTACAAAGGTCTAAAGAAATAATTAAGCCAGATGAAGAGCAAATAAATACAAAACAGAAAGATTCAAAAAGTCAAGATTCAGAGTTTTATTGTCAACTAGAAGAGGAATCCTTTTCGAACAATTGAACAAAAGCATGTGTACTGATTTCACGTAAGTGTAGTAACTGCTGAACCACTCTGTTATATCTGCTCTTTTCAATGGCATATTTACATTGTGATATTAGTTGTGCATTCTATTATAAACATATTTATACAACATATTCATTATTCTTAAATTTGTACTTCACTTTAGAGCAAGGAATGAATAAAAAAGTGTGTTAGAGGAGCTGAGGACAACCTTTCAGACCGAACCTTCAGCTGGCGATGGATGGAGGTAGAGACAGAGACCCACATTGGAGCAC
>LOEQ01005287.1:30495-51811 GCA_001685075.1 Bramus lutescens
AAGACACTTAAGGGCATGCTCAACCTCCCTAGCGATCAGGGAAATGCAAATAAATAGGATTTCCAAGAGAAAAGTTACTTAGAGACAGAAGAGTTTTTTAGGAAACAAATTTCAGAATATGCAGACTTGGAGAGGGAAGTGAAGAAACCAATCAATTAAATTAAAATTAAAATAATCATGAAGCAAGATGGAAGTAAAAGGGATGCAAGTCTATTCTAGTTTCTTTCTGTTGTGATGAAACATGAACAAAGCAGTTTGAGGAGAAAATGGTTATTTGGCTGACATTCCTAGCTCACAATCCATCACTGAGAGCAGTCGGGGCATGAACTCATGCAGGAACTGAAGCAGAAATGACAGAGAAAAGCTGCTTACTGGCTCACTCTCTGCTCTATTCTTCGTTTGTTTTCTTATACAAGTCCAGGCCACCTGCCTAGTGAGGGTACCACCCACAGTGGGTTTAGCCATCCTACCTCAATTATCAATCAAAACAAGGCTTCAGAGACTAGAGTGATCAAAGTAATTCTTAAATTGAGGTTGCTTCTTCCAAGGTGACTCTGAGTTGTGTCAAGCTGACAATAAGAACTAAGGAAGACAAAGCTATAGATCAATGAAAAAAGTTTAAACAATAAAGTGCTAGTGATAAAACATTAGTATTCAGGAAGCACTAATTGGGGAAGTTATAAACAAATGATATGCTATGATCATAAAGCCTGCTTGGTTCATTTGCTGGTTTTGCTTTTTATATTTTTCGTACTGGAGTTTGAATCTAGGGTCTCTCATATGCTAAGTAAGTAAGTGCTTTGCCACTGAGCCATATCCCAAGCCTTCTTTTGACATTTTATTTTGACACATGATCTCACTACATTACTCCCCCAGCTGACATCTAATTCATTATGTAGCATAGGCATATATTGTTCTTATTGTCCATCTACTTTAGCATCTCCAGTAGCTGAGATTTTAGGTCTGTGTCACTGGGCCCAGCAAGCTCACATTCTCTTATATTCCTTTATATTCAGCTAGTATATAACATGTAATTGTTTATATACTGGAAAAAACTAATATGAATCAAGTGAAGTTTATAAAATGGGTTATTCCAAACTGTGATTAATTTCATTTTAAGAAATAAATTACCTATAAAATATAAAATAATGAAAAAACTTTGTCATAATGCTATATTCCATGCAATAGATATGAATGTTCCCATAAATTGTTAGGATACTTAAAGGAAATGATGCACCTGACAGTGCTTACACCACATATTCAATATCATTTGTGCCCATGACCACTTGAATCTGTCCTTCTAATTTGTATATATTAAAAACAGTTATTATTTTCCCTTAAATTGCACTCGTAATGGTTGAATCAAAACAGCATGCATCTCAAAGCATGAATCTCAGTTTAATTTATTCTATTTTGAGATAGCATATCACCATGTAACCCAGACTGGATTCAAAATCACTATCTTTCAGTCTGTGCTTTCTCAGTACATGGATTATAGGTGTGTCTTACTATGTTTCATTTATTTTTTCCATATATGTGTATTCCTTTCTTTTGAATGGAAGACACACTATTAGATACATTGATAAAGACAAAAGGATATAAGATTTAATGAAGATTTATTTATACTATGTATCTAAAATGCATACATATGTTTTCCTGTAAACATCCTATATCTTCAAATGTAGAATTTTTGGATAGTTGTGTTTTAAATTAGTTGTTGACGTCTTCAGGAAGTATTCATTTATTAGGCTGCTAAGTGTTTTTCATGAAAAAAAGTGCACTCTGTCAAACAGAATATTGATGCTTAAATCCTGTCCAGGCTAAAATAGCAAAGGAAGAAAACAAATTGATTGTGTTTCCAAAAGAGCCTGCTGTGTACAATTGGATCAAAGAGCATGCTGGAGATGTAGGACTTGCAAATGGCACTTTAGCTTCTCTCTTCAGGAGAACTCTATTTCTACATCTTTCTCAGAAAAGCATTTTATTTAGGCCTTTCTCTCTGTATTGATCCTCTTCTGGTGATTTCAAGAAACATATTAAACTTAATAGAAGTCTAATAATATGCTTTCACAGAGGTATACCATTTGTTAAGTTAAAAAAAAATCCATCCATGTTAAGAGTTCTAAATTCATACTGCAGTCAAACAACTTACAAGAAAGTATAGCATTTATACTTTATAAAAACCAATCAAGTTACATTAAAGGAAATTGTGGAACTTTTTTTCTATTTACCATCTGAGTACAGCATGCACTTACTGAGAACAAATGCATTCACTAAGTGCTGAAGTATTTCTGCACAATCATTTGTAACTCACAACATAAAAAGTTATCTTTTCCCAATCAAAAATAAATAAAAAGCATTTTTGAGATGTAATAGTGCCTCATGTCATTTCTCATCTCTTCCCATAAACATCAAACAAGCTGCTTCCACTTGCAAGAAATACCTTAGTTCATACATGAGAGAAACAAAAATCAGAAAATATCAGCCTTTTTCTCTGTAAATACTACTTTTCTTCATTATTCTTTATTTTCTTTTTATATCTCACTTACAGATGTGTTGGAACTTCTTGACCCATTCTTATTTGTGCTTTTTTTTTGGTTCCAATTCTTGTTGATCTTGCACTATCAATTCTAAACATACCTTGAACTTAGATAATTTATTTTGAATTCTAAATCCTAATTCACTACACCTTTTTATTTCTGTTCAATTGAGTATTTTATGTTCCTCTGAAGCATTAAGTTACAAAACTTAGTTTGTTTCTTGGAATTATATTTGGTATTTAAAAGACCAGTCTGACAATTTTGATAACTCCCTCCATTATTCTTGCTTTTACTTCCTTTTTGTTTTTTTTCATTCATCTTTCTATTTATGTGCTTGTTTTTACTGGTTGTTTGAGACAAAGTCACACATATACTACAATTGCTTTGAAATCCATATGTACCATATGAAATTTATATCAAAATCTTGATCTATGTGTTCCTACCTTCTTAATTCTACCTTTTCTGTTATGTAATTTCTGGAATTTGTCACCATGTGAATCTAATCCTTGTTAGGTGTTCAGAAGCTTGAATTCTCTAAGCAATCCATATACTGTAGAAAATAGTTCTATATGTAAGGTACATAAAAGACTAAATATGCAGTTTGTTGGTGTCTTGAATATCTTGTGGTTGTTGGAGGCCATTCTTGTTCAAAGATTCTTTTTTTCTTGTGAAATGAAATCAATGTACGTAATATTTAATTTAACTGAGATCATGATCAGTCCATGATTTTAACATGGGCATACTTTTCTTTTGAAAAATGGAAAGACCACTCACATTCCTGGCTTGGTAGAATTAATGTTGTGAAGAAGACCATGCTACAGAAAGCTATTTAAAGATTCAATGTATTACCAATACAAATATCTAGAACATTCTTCAAATAAGTAAAGAATAAAACAAAATAAAACATAAATTTCATATGGAGCCAGAAAAGACCCTAGATTCCCAAGGCCATCATGACCAGAAAGAACAATTCTGGAAGGATTACCATCCTACCATTCAAGATATACTATACAGCAATATTAATAAAAAGTATCATACTATTACAGAAATGAACCTGTTGATCACTGGAACAAAGTTTAAAACCTAAGATGAGTACAAATAACTATAGCCATCTGATATTTGGCAAATATGTCAAAAACATACAATGGACAAAGGACAGCATCTCCAACAAATGGTGAAAGGAAAACTGGATAGCCTCATGCAGAAGAAGAAAATTAGAACATCTCTATCACCAGACACAAAACTTAACTCCAAGTAGAATGAAGACTTAAAGCTGAAACTTGAAATGCTGAAACTGGTAAAAATAATAAAAAAATATCAAAAACAACAATAAAAAGCTAGTATCCTTCAAAAATTAGGTGTCAGAAATGACTTTCAAAGTGAGATTCCATTTGCCCCGAAATTAAGGCCAATAAAACTGTCAAGTGGAAACAATTGAGTAAAGAGGACGCTCAGAGTAGGAGGTGATCTTTGCCAGANGACTGAGGATTCGTATTTAAAATATAAAAAGTTTAGCTAAAAACCAGTTAAGGGAACAAATGATCTCAAATTAAAATGGCCTATGGATAAGAACAGATAGTTCTCAAGAGACATAAAAAGAGCTAAGAAACACAAATTTTAAAAAACTTGAGATTTCATCTTGCATACAGGAGGAATTTCTACAATCAACAAAACAACCACCATCAAATGCTGGTGAGGATGTGCGGAAACAAGAATTCCCATTCATTGTCGGAAGGATAGGATACTGGGGCAACCACTTTGGAAGTCAATATGGTGAATATTCCAAAAAGAAAAAAGAAATCTACCATATAATCCTGTTATACTACTCCTTGGTATGTGTCCTAATTCATCAACCTATTCCACAGAAACTTGCTAAATATTTTTAATTCTACCCTTTTCATAAGACCAGAAAAACACTACATGGTCTCTCTCATCTATGGATTATAGTTCCAAATCTTCAGATGTGGATATATAAATTAGAGCCAAAACAGAAAGTGGAAAGTAAAAAGGGATGATGATGAGGTGTTCCATGGAGTGGAGTAACAGGACTCAAAAAATATGAGTGGATAAATTGAAAAAAATTGAAGGGGGTCTTTAACTGAGTAGGGAGTAAGTAGGTCAATACAGAAGGAAAAGAAATTATAGAGAACACTAACGATCTTTGTTAAAGCCTTAAGTAAGTGTATTATTTTACATTTACCTAAAATTTTATATACATACATATAATAAAGATATATAATTATGTATGCTATATATAATTATATACACATGCACAATACATATATATATATTAATCTTAGAAGAAATTATGCCACTTTTATGCTACTTGGTCTGACAATGCACCTTCCAGAAACATATATCTTCTAGCAAAACCTCAATTACTAGGCATGAGAAATTTTTTTCAATTTGTTCATCAGAGAAGTCCAAGAGACTCCCAAAACAATATAGTATATTAGTATTTCTTTTCATAGCAATCCAGAAGCTGAAGTTAATTAAGGCAGAGAACACTATGCACTTTGGAAATAGAACTTAGAAGATTTCGGCTAGATCTAACCTGAAAGCTTCCTCTCTTGAGATCTAGCTTTCATAGTATCTGATGTTGCTATGCAAGGCGCCAAGGGAGGGTAGCACTTAATATTTCTGTCCAGCTGTGATGCCTATAAATGACAACAATGGCCATACTGGCAAGATATAGTAAAGGTGCAATAGTGGCACTCAAATCTTAGCAGTAACAAGAAACTATCTAATTAGATTTAAGGCCCAATCAACAAAAAGAAAATCATTAATCATTGCTTGTACTAGAAACATAGTCACATACTTAGGACAAGTGAGAGCATATATCTTAGAAGGTAACTTTTTACTGCCACTTTACTAGATCTGCATAATCCCTTACTGCATTCATTCTAAATAATAATCATATCAGCAGGCAAGTGTCACTCTCAGGTCTAATTAAGTGTACATTTTCTTTACAAGAGAGACCATTACAGAAAGCAAAGCTGGCAAAACTTTTGAGAATAAATGATCATTAGGTGTCCAGCCCTAGTGGAAACATTTATAACACAACTCCTGTTCTTAAGGCTCAGAAAGAGTCAAGAAAATGAGACTTGAAAAATCATAAAAGTCACGGAACCAAGAAGTTTGATGTGAGACCGTATTGCCTAGAAAAGACAGAAAAAGTACACACATTTCCCAACAATATAGTTGCTTAAACAAGACCTGAATTATGACGACAGCATTAAGTATTCTAGAGTGGTAAGGGAAAATCACATCAGGCCAACTTCCAAAAACTCTAGGCAAATAGTGACTGCTGAGAGAAGGATAATAAGTACCACCAAATGGTTATCCTATGCTAAATGCTCAGCTCTGCAAATCATACATAGATACAGCACTAAGTGAATCAAGCATAAGGTCTTTTTATGTGTATGTACATACCATAATAATCAACTAAAATACATATTAAAGTGAGTAAATATTCCCATAAATATAAGCGTGAGTAAAGGGGGAAATATAAGAGGTTAAAGGGAGGAGACATGGTGTAGGTTGGAAGAAAAAATGGGAAGGGAAAGAGGGATGTAATTATAGTTTAGTTTTCAGAAAATGTGTTGTTTGAGTCTGGGAGCCACATGTACTAATTTATGCAAAGTGCATGAATTTCGTATTCTTGCTTTTGGGGCAAGGCTTTACCTCTTGATCTTCCTGCCACCAGGGCTGTATTTCCATTATTTCCATTCCATCATACCTTTCTTCCTATATTACTGAACATTTGACATCTATGTTGCCTCACAGAAAACAAATCCCTATTTGAAAAATATAATGATTTGCTTTGGAATTTTCTAAAATTATCTGTGAGCATCCTGAGGAAAGGCACAATATCATACATTATTATGCTCCCAGAACCTGAATATACAAGTAAAATAAACACAACTTATTAAAATATTTATTGTAATTAATAATAATCATCCAAGTTATTATCTTTAAAAAATCATGTGAAAACTGTACATTTATTTTAATTCTTATTTCATAATCCCCATATGAATTATCTATTTGTAAATTAAGATTATTATATTATATTAGTTATATCATCTCTGATATACTATCACATAGATTCTCTACTGATGGTAATCTAAACAATAAATACATCTGTGTTTTCATGCATAGAAAGAATTTTAAATAGGTCCCATTTTCTTCTGCAACTTATATAATATAATTGTCATAAGAAATGAATTTATATTAAGTTAAAAATTAAAATTTATTAAATTTTTCTTACAAGAATAAACATAAAATAGAATTTTAAGTTTAACATATACATGATTGATCATTTGTGATTCTAATAGCTATTATATGATGCTATGATCTTAACAAAAACATGAGCATAGAATGAAATTATAGAACTTGTCTAATACATATAACTATATTAATTATTTATTGGAGGAAAAATGACCTTGAATAAATTTGCATCAAAAAGAATTAAAAACTGAGAAATATATCCAATGCAATAAAACCCTTGAACATTGAAAGCTACAAAATTGATGAAAACTTAACTCTTAAGTGAAAAGATACCCTGTGTTAAATGATTGGAAGGCTTAATGCTTTGATAATGCCCATATAACCTGCAAAGGTCTAGAGAGTCAATGAAACCTGCCTGCAAATTCTCATGGCAACTTTTATTTAAAAAATGAAGTTAAAAAACATATTCACATACAACCACTAAGATATAAACAGCTAAAAGTAAAAGAAATATTGTGAAAAATATTGGAATATATCTTACATAATTTAAATCTAATAAAGGTACCATAGCAAATAACATAAAGGTAAATGAAACTGAGTAGAGCACCAAGACAGTCATTGATAGATAGATACTTAAGAAAGTGATCTTCAAGAGGGTTTCATTATACAATGGGAAATAAATATCCCTTTAATGGGAGGCATCACAAAACTGAATACCTACACACAAGAAAAGGACTCTTTTATGTATAAAAATTAGACTCAGGAGTCAAATATAAGGTCATAGCTATATTAATCAAAATGGACAAGACAAGGAAAACTTTGAAATGTCTACCAAGGGAAGATTGCATGAATAAAATATAAAGCACATAAAAACAAATATAATTTAGTTATAAGTAAAGACACCCAGTCACATTCTACAACATATATGAACCTGGAAGAAAAGACATTGAGTAAAATAAGCTAGACAGAGAACACAAGTATTTCATGCTTTTACCTACATGTGGAATTTAAAGCATTCAAAATTACAGCATCAGAGAAAGTAGCTGATTTCATGAAATGGTGATATGGGAAATGGGGAATTATAGTTTTTTGAGTATAAAACTTTAGTTATATAAAAATTAAAAGTTCTATAAAGCTGCTATATACAATCATACAATATAAATAGACGTGCTAGTCTCAAAGACTTGTTGTAAAAATAGATCTCATTATTTTCTTACCATAAAATATAATCATGAAATTTACTTTAAATGTTTTCAGTTAGTTCAGGATATTAATAGATTCAACCAGAGAATCATCTCAATTGAATCAAAAAGTAATTGACCAAATCCAACACACTTGAATTACATGAATATAAAACAAAGTAGATACAAAACAAAACTGCCAACATTGTGAATAGAATCTTTTAAAAAATTACTTTATAATTGCATATTTAAGGTGGGAAAGAATGAAAGTTTTCCCTCAGAATGTTAGGAATAAAATAAAGATGGTAATTTCAACTCTTCACTTTATCAGTTAACTAGAAACCTTAGTCACAGAGAGCAATTAAAAAAGATAGCAATAGACAGATAAACTTGTCTATATTGTTACATACAGTGAGATATACATACAAATTATGAGAACAACACAGCAAAGTAACTTCAAGTAATCTATAGATGACCACCGGAGATTTAATGTTTAAAAAGATGAAGAAGACAAGATCAATATAGAAAATTACTATATTTCTACATAGTAACAGTGAACAATCTGAAATTTAAATTAACAATTCATTCCGTTTGGAGTTGACTTAAAATTCATTTAATAATTACAAATCAACTCCAGTTATGTATAAAATGTGTGTTCTGAATCTAGAAAAAAACTATTAAAAGGAGATAAGGAGATCCTAAAGAGACATTTTGTGTTCGTGTATCACAATATGTAATGTTAAGATGGAAAATTCTACCAAATTTATTTCTAGTAACAGCATTATCCTTATCAAAATTCTAACAGGCCTTTCAGCATAAGTTGGCACTAAAAGTGATTCTCGAATTCTCATGGAAATGTATAGAACCCAAAATATCCAAAGTAATCCTGGTTTAAAAATGGACTCACATTTTCCAACAATTACAATCTTTCTTATAAAGATACAATGTTCAAAACCTGACAATACTAGCATAAAAATAGATATAGACCTTAGAATAGAATTCAGTCAAGAAATCAACCCTTACTTTGATGGTGAAGTGATTTTTTTGATAATGGTGTCAACTCAATCCAGTGGAGAAAAGTGTTCAACAAATGGTGCTGGGACAATTGGATATCTGTATGCAAAAGAATGAAATCAGTCGACTAGCCATCAGCAAATACAATAATTTGAAGAGGACCATAAATCTAAGTATAAGATCTTAAGTTAAAAGCCTTAGGAAAAAGAGAGTAATATATATTCTAACTATCTGTCTTGCAAAAGATTCTTTGATACTTCACCACAAGTGGTAACACAAAAGACAGAAATATTGATCTCTCCCAGCTTAAAATTTTTATCAAATAATATTGTGAAAAGTGAAAAAGCAATAGTCAATAAAGTGGTGTGAGATATTTTAAAATTACATCTTAAAAGAGTTTATGATTTAGAACACACAAGTAAGATCTACAGTTGCAAAAACAAAATAAAATCTTCCAAACTCACAAATAAATTAAAAAATTTAAGCAGCTATTTCTTCAAAGATATGTGGGTGAACCATAAGTACAAGAAAAAATACTCAAAAATCTTTATCAGGAAATTCAAGTCAAACATCCAATGAGATAAGCTCATATCCACCATCTGTTATTATTAAAATGACAGATAGTAGATAATAGTAAGAGTTCAGAAGAACAGCAAGAATTTAGAACATGTATAGACCTCAAATAAGGCGAAATGTTGCAGCTACTTTTGAAAACAATGTGATATTGTTCTAAGTAATTATCACTTTGAGTTATAAGATCCATATATTCAATTCCCAGTTGAATGTACAAGATAAAATAAAGCATAAGTCAAAGAATTCAACTCTAAATATAATAGCTAAAAAGTGATGGATAGAGAAGCAAATATGTTATAACCATGCAATAGGTTAACATTCAGACAGTGCTAGTTTCAAAGAAGGACAGCATTTATACAATGGCATGTACAATGATGATTGCTTTTAACCAGATTTATGCTGTGAATTTGGGAGCTGTGGTCAGGATAGCATATATGGCAGAAGAATATATAAAATTGATTAACTAATTAAAAATAAATAAAACACCAAAAAGAAATTGAACAAAAGGGACACTATAATGATTAATAAATCATTTAAGCTTGTCCAGAAAGAAACAAGAAACATATATACAAGATTATATATATATATGTATATATACAGAGAGAGAATCTTAGGCCAAGTTGGGTGCAGTTGACTATGAAATTAGCATATTAAAAATAAGTTTCATTATACCAGATAAATATTAAACATGCCTTGATGGCATCTCATAAAATAAGAAGGCCTCTTCTATCAAAAGGTCAAATCTTTAAAACTGTGAAAATTTCAATTGTGAATATAGCTTGTACAGGCCAATTTGTAACAACAGCCCCAGAAATATTTTTGCCATGCTTAGCAGGATAGGAAATAAGAAGCTACCGTAATCATATCCCATGGTGATCCAACTATTTCTATATCCAATGGCAGAACTCTACATTATCAACATGAAACTTGGTTTGGGGGCATGCAGAATATAAGAATTGTAATTATGGGAAGTGTCTCTTTGTAAACTGAAAGAAAAATTAAGATGCCAGCCAATGTATTTGCAGTGCACCAAGCTTTGAGTCTGAAGCCTAAGATTCAAGGTAGACTTGAGGTTCTAGGAAAAGAATAATCTGCCAAAAAAACTGCAAAGAGTGTGATGTAAAAGCCACATAAGAGAGAAGCCAAGAAGGCTGCAGTTATCAAGCTCTAGTAGGGATGACTATTCCAAAGTCTTTGGAGCTCACATCATTTTATCATGTGTCTAGGATGCAGACATGGAGCTACAGGATTTAATCACTATATTGCTGGGTTTGGTACAATTCACCAGTGCTGTTTTCCAATTATTCAGTTTTCTAATGGAGCACCAGTGGCCCTTTTCATTGTATCTTAGAATTGTAGAACTTTTTTATTCTTTACTCAGACAATGCTTTTCATTGAATATTAAATAAGGTTTTGATAGTGGACTACAAAATAAAGCTGAAACTTTAAGACTTTGGGGATTTGGGGGGATAGACTGATTGCATTTTTGGCTTAGAGATGGGCATTAGCCTCTGAGGGCAATAAGTAAAATGTAGTGCTTTAGAGCTTATGTGCCCTCTTAAAGCTCATGTGTTAAATGCTTGTTACCCAGCTTATAGCATCAGTGGAAACTAACAGAAATTTTAAGAGGTAAAGGAAAATCAGGGTACGAGAAGCATACTTTTGAAGACAACAAAGGATCTTCATTCAGACTTCCCTCTGTTTATGCTTCCTGAACTCCATAAGGGGAGTACTTTACCACGTGTTCTTCATACAAATATTCTACCTATATATGGATCCAGGAGCAATATAAATAAGTGAGCATGAACTTAAACCTCTTTTTACCATAATCCAAATTAATTAAGTAATTAATTAATTAAGTAATTAATTAAGTAATTAATTATTTCATGGTCTTTATCTCAACTATCATTGTCATGTCATTGCAAAGTGACTCTAACACACTAAAACCCAGTGACGCAATTCTGAGAAAAAAGAATTTAATTTTTTAAATATGCATACAGACTAATACAAAATTATAAGACCAGACATCTAAATTCCTACCATATGAAACTAAAATAAATTGGAATATCAAATCAAATCAAACAGAAAGAAAGAATAAGGATAAGGATAGAAATCAATGATTTTTTTTTACTTGGGAGTACTAAATACACATCAAATGTACTTCTTTGAACATAATCAATAAAATTTAAAAACTTTTCTATATTGAGAAAAAAAGAAAAAACCTCCAACATCCAAACAGGAGCACTACTAAAGGTCCTTCATAAACTAAGAGCATAGTGAGAATATTGGGAACACTATTAAAGCGTGTAAATTATGAAAATCAATCTGAATATTTCTATAGTCAGTAAAAAACGAGTTTCAACTTTGAAAAGTTCCCCACAATAAAATATCTATACTTACACTGACACGTGAGTGTCATTTACTCTACTTTTATGCATATCTTGCCATGCTGGTAATTGTCATGGATCATAGGTGTTGCTGCTGACTAAGGACTGGATAAACAGCTTGCATGGAACCATAGAAGCTAGAACACTAAAGAGTCTTGCAAGTCAGATCGAGCTGCAGTTGTTTGGGTCCTTTGTCCTAAACGTCTGGTTTCTTCAGCAATAGGGGCCAAACTTCAACCCATAAAAGGGAAATAATGGCTAAATTGATAGTCTATATTATTTTGGGAGTCATTTTGATTGCCCTAGCCAAACCTTTGAATGGAGGTTTCTCATTCCAGGGATTTAGCTGGTCTATGGTTTTTGTGGGAGAGCATTGTCAGCCAAAGTAGCTTCACTTATTTTAACAGACACACACACACATACAAACATACACATACATGAATATGTATTGTGTAAAAGTTAGGTAAATATAAAATAACTCCTTAAAACTTTATTAAACATCCTTTGTGTTATTTGTTCCCTGTCATGTTTTCTCTGCTTCCTACTTCATATCACCTGTATCCTGCTAGTCCCAATCCAAGAACCACTTCTTTGGTTCCAACACTAGGCAAAGAATTATAGGCAAAAATTGACTGCTGGTCTCATCCAGGGATGATACTCCTTATACGTTTTTCTGAAGCCATATACATACACATAAACAATAAAAATATACCCAACAGGTCATATTTATATATTTGTGCATACACAGCCATATATATATATGGTTATAAAATAATCAAAGAAAAGATCTATGAACTTAAGAGTTGGGTTCAAGAAAAGGTCACTAGAAGGATATTCAGGAATGAAAGGAAGGGATAAAGCAATGTAAATCTATTTCAATTCAAAAATATCATTAAAATTAAATATAAGAAAGCCATGACCCAAAGCTACCAAATGAAAATTTCCAAAAACAAATAGACTAAATTAAAAACCTACAAGCATAAAGGGCTTCAGTAAATAATTCTATTGACATATTAAGAAAAAAATTACAGTTATGTTTCCATACTGAAGTAGAAAATGGTACACATAAAATTTATTTTTGAAATGTGTCCCTTTATATACAAAATTTGCTAAGAACTCAAGAAACTTGACATAAAAAGAACGAATAATTCTATAAAAATGGGGTAAAGACCTAAACAGACAACTCTCAATAGACGAATCTCAAATGGTTGAAAGACACCTAAGGAAATGCTCAACATCCTTAGTCATCAGAGAAATGAAAGTCAAAACAATTCTGAGATTCCATCTTATACTTGTCAGAAGGCAAAGATCAAAATATTGATGACAGCTTAGGTGGGGTAAGGAAAACACTCCTCCATTGCTGATGGGAGTGCAAACTTGTTTTTTGGAAATCAGTATGACAATTTCTTAGAATATTAGAAAATAATCTGCCTCAAGACTCAGAAATACCTCTTTTCGGTATATACCCAAAGGAAGCTCAATTATACCACAAGCACATGTGCTAAACTATGTTTATAGGACCATTATTTGTTATAGCCAGAACCTGGAAACAACCTAGATGTCCCTCAACCAAAGACTAGACAGAGAAAATGTGGTACATTTACACAATGGACTATTACACAGCAGTAAAAAATAATGACATATTAAATTTTTCAGACATGCTACAGCAAGAGCTATACAGATCCCAGTGGCCTGCACTGCTACCTGATGCCTTGGTAACATCCAGGTCAGAGTTGCAGCAGAAAGCCATGACCCTACTGCAGGCAGGATCTGTGTTGATATCTGAGGTTCCTTTTACCACTGAAGGCCTTGCGGATGCCCAAGATCTGGGGCAATGTTAGTGTCTGAGGGCCATCCTCCCACTAGGGCTGTGTCAGTCTGTGTGGCCTGCACTGCTAGCCTGGCAATGGTGACATCCAGACCCAGATGCTGCTGTGGACCATGTCTGGGTCATTGACCCTATGGCAGCTGGGGTCTGTGTTAAAGCTCAAGTTCCATGTTGCCACCAAAGGTTACATGGAAATCTTGGGTCAGGCTGCAACCTATGACATTGTTGGTATATTGAGGCCATGGAACCACTAGAGCCATCCTGATCTGAGTAACTCCTACCACCAGCAGTCAGAATGTCATCTGGGCCCAAGCTGATGCTGAATGCTATTTCTGGATCAGTGATGCTGGTAACGTTGATAACCAAAGTGTGCCACACAGTATGCCCTTTTGTCCAACGTTACAGCTTGGGTCTTGTTGATGTCTGTGGTCCACATCACCTCAGGGGACCATAGGAACCATGTGTGATGAAATCAGAGGGCCATGCTAAGCAGACCTGCCCTTCACTGGCCCTGATATAGTTGGCCCTCCCCTGCTCTCAACACATCAAAAAGAGAGCTGCCTTGACTCTTGTAGGAGAGCTGGCCCCTGAACTTGGGAGATATGGCCCCACTCATCACCCTGGGAAAGGGAGAACTGACCCTGATGGTATGGGTGTAGGGCAGCTGGCTCTGCCCCTTTCACCTGACTGGGCAACCAAAGTGACAGGAATGATCCTGTGGAAAATACTGGCAGGATCTCTATGACTCAGATGAGTGCAGGATATCCAGTGATGATGATGGAGTACCTTGAAGTCGACCAGTGACACATTGTAATGAACATTTGCAAGTAAAGCTGATTGGACAAAAGGGCATACTGTGTGACACATTTTAGTTATCAACGTTACTTGGAAGAATGAGGAGGTGTTGGGGGGAAAAGTGGGGATTTTTTCTTGTTTGTTTATTTTGTTTCTTGTTTGTTTCTCTTTCTGTTTGTTTTGTCTTATTTAGTTAGGTTCGAATTTTTTTAAATTTTCTTTTGGAGGGTACTTCAGGGGTAAGAGAAGGATATGGAGGGACTGGGTAGTGCGTGTAATTAGGGTTCATGATGTGAAATTCCAAAAGATTCAATAAAGAAGTTATGTTAAATAAACAAGAAATTATGGGTAATTCACAGAAAATCTTAGCTCTTGATATACAATACTTTATTATAAGTCGTTGGTCAGATAAGCCCCATAGGCTCTCCAAACAATATGTAGTGCAGTCATTCCTTTTGGTTGTTGAACACAAATTAAATGGTAATTCCCTATTGCTTAAGAGACTTCATATATTGTTTGCATGGTGTTAAGAAATAATGCCGGACCTTACATGGAAGCTTCCTCCTCGTAGCTAGTTTTGATAGTACTGGAAGCTGCTATTCAGACTGTTGGGAGAAAAAAGATATCAACAGTCTTACCTAGTTGGGAACCTTATTAACTATGATATCAAACTGACACAAAAGATGTGCCCACTTATACAATACTGGGATAATTGATAAAGGAATAAGCATCTGGTCTGTGATTGGATTTGATACCCACTCCAGAGATGGGAATCTTTATCTAGTACTGTAAATCTGCTCAAAAGACCAAGATCAGCTCAGAGGTTCCAAGTTAGAACTTGATTCTGTTTGTTACACAAATTGACATAGCATTGAGCTGCTCCCTAAATATATTTGTTTGCCCATAAACCATCATCACTCTCAGCTTTAATCATTGATTCTTTTCTTGCCAGGTTAATGTAGTATCTAAAGAAAATCTTACCCAATACATTTTGAGCATTAAAGGAAATAGAAACATATGAATAAAAAAAATCACAATACAATTACTTTTTACAGATAGACCTAAGTAAAGTTCAGTAAAATAGAAGTTTATAAGATCAATGTTAGATTAACATTTTATATTATAATAAAGTCTATGTTTAGTGCTTGAAAATAGAGTAATGTACATACCTGTTCAAAACTAATGTGAATGCTAAAACATATTTTTACATTCAGAAAGAAATCAGTGACAATCTTGAACAGAAAAAGAGTGTTGATGGATGTTTACATAATACAGTAAATATGTCACTCTAAATTTATCTATAGATTTTATGCAATTCTTATCAACATGCTAGTGAGAAAATTTAAGAATATGACCTTAAAATATATAGAAAGGCCTAGATTGCAGAATTCCATAACAGTGTTGAAAGATAGGAGTAAAGTGATACCAAGATGATGCCAAGATGTCATGGTTAATCTTCACTGTCAAATTAATTAGAATTTAGAATCACCTAAAATATAGCTAAGTGGACATGTTTTAAGGACACTTCCAGAGAAGTTTTATGGGGATAGAATTGAATGATCTTGACTGCAGTGATTGAGGGCTGGCATAGTTAAATGGGTAAACAGAGGAGAACACCAAGCAATAAATATTACTTATTTTTGAAAAAAATTTATGAATTCATTCTCAAGTGGAGGAACACATATGTTTTTAATATCAATGTAGAGTTAAAAAACAAACCAAACCACCTAAACATGTAAACATACATCAGTTTTGAGAAGACAGTCTTAAAACGACAAAACTGAATAAAATACTTGACAAAAAAAAAATCTCGTAAGACTATCTTCAGGATCAATAGTCAGAAAAAATAAAGTTTAAAATTGACACTGAAAGTGTTAAAAAGAATACAAGTGAATAAATAGAACTTTATGAAGCAAGTCCACTCTTTAAAAGTAAAACATATTTTCAAATTTCATATCTGACACAGGACTCATGTAAAGAAATCTGGCAAGTGTGGTATGGTGATACATGTCATTTATCCAAGCATTGGGGAGGCTGAGTCAGCAGGAACAGTCTCTGTTACACAGTGAAACTATATCAAGAACAAATTAACGCACAAAACCTAGGTTTTGTCATATTTTTCAGTTTTACCATTTTAAGATTATAACTATGTTCTAAGTAAGAGAAGCTTATGTATTGGGTCAAGGAAAATTTAACTTTGTAAAAAGACTTCATAAAACATTATTTAATAAAGAACAGCAAGTTGGGAGAGGAGAATTTGTGATCAGAATATCAACGAAAATATATAATAAAAACTAAAGACCAAAATGAGACATAATTTTCCTAATTTTTCACAAAATTTTTGTACATTTTTTCAGCAGTATTTTTTATTACTTTATAAATAATACCAATCAAAATTTCCACTTCCTCTCCTCCTTCCACTTCCCTCCCACTCCCCCACTCACCATCCCCCTCCAGTCCTAAGAAAGGGCAAGTTACCCTGCCCTGTGGGAAGTTCAAGGTCCTCCCCCTTCCATACAGGTCTAGGAAGGTGAGCATCCAAACAGACTAGTTTTATTTGTAATAGCCAGAATCTGGAAAAAACCTTTTAATTATTTTTTTAACTATTATAATGATTCTTTCAAATCCAGATACCTACTGCTGCTGTGGTTAGTTCAATTCATTTTTATGTTAATACTACTGGAGACAATATAGTACTTTCACAATAAGGTTCTTTCCTTTAGTGTTAAATTAGCAGGACCCAAAAGAATTTCTCATCCGGTTTAAAAAGGAATTCAAAATTTATTTAGTGATATAAATGCCCTAAAGATGGAAACTTCCCATTTGTTTGCCAATTTTCCCCTGCTTTTCATACTTCATCGAATTTTAAAAGTAAAATTTAGAGACTGGAAGAAAAAAGTTTTAATAAGACAAAATGCTGACTTGTTTCATTTATGTATAGAACATCTCCTTTAGGCTTGGGTAACTTCCAATCTAATTTGGGACATTTTATTATACTGAAACTTTTTAGGCTTAGGAAGGTATGCATCCAAATAGAATAGGTTCCCAAAAAGCCAGTACATGCATTAGAGACAAATCCCAGTGCCAATATCATGGGCTTCTCAGTCTGCCCCAATTGTCAGCCACATTCAGAGGGTCAAGTTTGATCCCATTCTCTTTATACTAAGTAATTCTAAACTAAAATAAACATAACATCCTGGACCTTGATTGCTTACCTCCCTTCTAAATATTTTTATATATAAACAATATAAATTCACAATAAACCAATATTTTGTCAAATATTCTCAATTTCAATAACCTCTATTACTGTACCGATTTAATTAGAAAATGGATAAAGTAAGAAACATTTCAAGAAAGTTAATAGATAAGAGGTTCCATATTACTAATCTTCAGGGAAATGAGACTAGGTCTACAATCTGATATCACTGTTTACCCCTTAAGTGTGGTTGGAAGTAAAAATAAACTAAAGGGAACAAAAAACACTAGCAAGGATGTGGAAGAACTGTAATATTCATATATTGGTGATGAGAATATAATATGACCCAGACACTAAAGAAAGTAGTTCTTAAGTTTGACTCAGCAATTGCAATCTTAAGTATTGGTTCCAGATAAATGAATATATAACCCACAAAACTGTCTATCAATGATTACAGAAGCTGTATTTATAATTGTCCAAAATCTAGAAAGAATTTGTTGTCCTACAATGGATATGTGGTTAAGTGGCAACACATTAATGTTTTTGCGGCATCAGAAAAATATAAAGATAAAAGGAATGCATAGAACACATCAGGCACATATAAGGGGAATCAGATGGAGAGAATAATTACTAACCTCTTAAAATCACATATTTTATGTTTGAACTTACCAGTGAAATTCAAAATGACAAAATTATAAAAAAGGATAACAGAGTAGTTGTGTATAAAGATTATAGATCATGAAAGGAAAAAGATGTATGACATAAGAAATAACAGGAGAAATACCTATGAAGTTATTAAACAACATTGTATTTAATCATGACATTGCTATACAAACCTACATGTAATAATTCCATAAAATAATAAATGCACAGGAAAGAATAAAAGTAAAACTGCAAGATTCTGAGAAAGACCTGTGAAACAAAGCTAACTAAGTTTCCTGAATTTAATATTGTGGTCCTAGTTTTCTTTACTGAGTGGTCTTAGAGGTAAAAAAATGATGAAGTCACAATCAAAGGACTGTGTGACACAAAGTCATAATAGGCAGTTAACTTGGTTACCTTATTTGGCAAAGTCTACAGAAAGATAAAATCAAACACTCAATTTCAATGACCAGTCAGTTTAGTTAGACCATTTAATTCAAATAAAATTGTTAGTTTGGTAAGTCATTTGGATGCAGTCTGAATGGACTTTACTGTCAGGAAATCCTAGAATGCATAAAATTTTACATGCTCACTTATTAAAATCCCATGCAAAAATTTATCATTTGAGACATGTATTATAATAGTAACAATAGTTTTGCTATGTGCAAAAAAAAGTAGGTTATATAAAAAAATAGCATTTCTTCATTTTGGGAATTTGGGTAATAATGGTAGTATTTGCATTTTATAATTTCCAGAGCTATAAATAATCTTTCAAATCATCATTATATTATTCAAAACAGATGTGAAAGCATATGTTTGCTACAGTTGTATAAACTGCTTACTCGTCCTACTTAATAAATATTAAGAACTACATAGTAACTTGTTCCCTTTAAATAACTGAAGCCTATTTGAGTAAAACACATTTTACTTTACTATCTCAAGTACAATGGGTAGAAGTGGATAGGAAAAGTCATTTTTTAAGGAAAACATTCCATTATAACTTGAATATAGTTTAACATGCTAGCTACTGTCTACTAATGTCTTCATTAGTATATGACCAAACTATTTGTACGATTTGAAAGCAATTGAAAAGGAAATTCATTCAACTATGTGTTTTATGAAAAAATGTAATGTGTTTATATCCTCATGTTCCAGCAATGTTCAAAGAGTTCTACCTTGCTAAAAAAAATGGTCTCAGGAACAAATTGTTGGGTTATTATTATTATTATTATTATTATTATTATTATTATCATCTAGAATTTCATTACCTGCATAAGAGTTTAAGCTCTAATATACCAAACCAGACTTGCTCCTTTCTGAGAACTATTCTGCAATCAATCATATGCACAGTGAAGTCCCAAAGGGTATAGTCTTTCCATGTCTGGCTAAGAAAATACTAAACATGTGGCAAGGAAACCAACCATGCATCAATGAAATTACAATCATACTCTTTACTAAATTACAGCTAAAATGCTCATCTAGGTAATATGAAGCAAGTTAAGCCTCCAGAAGAAAGACACAATTTTCCATTAATTATTCATCAAAGTGAATCTTGTGTCCTGAATAATATGGACATTTTATTAGAGAAAGGAAATATATCCTTCTATAAAGTAAAAGTAGATCATTTAGTGAACTGATGGAGAGAATCACTTGAAAGTTTTCTACTCACTATTCTTTACAAAGACATACTTTAAGTTATATGCTTCAGCAGATCATAAACCAGGTTGAGGGCATAACAATCTGTACCCCAAAATAAGTACTCAATAGATCATCTTGGTAAAGTTTAATTTGAAATGTCCAAAATTCATATTTGTTTAGAATCTGACAGTTTTAATCTACTCTGGCTTGGATAACATACACAACAATGTGGCATTTAGTGTATGATACTCATACATATATCAAATAAACCAAAATCATTTTACCTTTATTATCCCTTTGGAATTTTTTTATGGTTTGTCCATTATCTTGGTCAACAATAAGTTCTTCTCTATTGTTGGGTATCATAACTAAAAATGAAAAAGGGAACTGGGTATACTTTCATGCAAAATAGGCATAGAAATTCTCAGAAGCACATAAATGGCTAACATAATCCAACAATTTATATGTATTTTAAATACTCCTGAAACAAAAGGAATATTTGCTGTAATAGCCATGTATCTTGCAAATAAGTAAGATGATTAATCATGTGGTTTTTAAAGTATCATTTACATTTAGTACTACCACTGTTGGTAATGCATACTATTTAAATCATGTATGTATTTTTTCTTTTAAAATGAATATACAAATGAGTATTTAGCTCCAAAACTAAATGCTTTTCTCAAAATATTTCAGGATATCTATAATTTTTATATTTATGTTTATTTATGAATTTACAAAAGAATTAATATATTATGAGATTAAAATAATTTTGCCTTTAACTTACTGTGAAAAATTTCACAAATATATGTTAAATTGACAGCAGAATATAATTTTCTGGCACTTACTGTGAGTCTTTGCAAAACACTTATAGTCATGGAAGTAGAACATACTAATTTGCAATTTATCATTTCTTTCTATGTAGTCATATGTCATTGAAACATTACAGCTCTATAAATAAGATACAGTCACTTTACAGCTAAAATCTATTAAATGTTTCCTTTCAATTGTAGATAACATTTCTATCATGCTTGGGCAGCTGTGAAATGTGCTTACAGTGACCAATCATTGTCATTTAAATTATATATACACTAATTTTCAATGTTTTTTCTAAGATACTAAATTTCTTACAAAATATGTTATTTTACTTTGGAGTGTAAGTTATACTTGTTCTTAGGCCATATCGTTCAGTAAATATATTTACCTATGTGTTCAACTTTTATCCAGCACTCAATAATTGATTTTCTTGCCAACCCTAAAATGGCTCACTTAATTAAGATATCTACTTCCCTGCTCCC
>LOEQ01005287.1:79353-93220 GCA_001685075.1 Bramus lutescens
TTAAGCATTTTACTATATATTTATATAAAAACATTTATATAATTATTGGTACAAGTCAAATTACAATGATGTATTTAATGTGAACAACAAACACTTAATATATTCATCTTCTTGAATACTTATAATTCTGGAGAGTATTATGTTCAGTAATATTAAATAAATAAAGATCACATGATCTCTCTTATATATGGAAATTCTTAAGGTAGATTTTTTCCAGTCAGTCAGGGGGATGAATGAGAATATGAACAAAGAGGTCAAGACCATGATGGGGACACCTACTGAAACAGTATATATATATTTCTCTTAGGGTTCACCTTGTTACTTAGCTTATCTAGGGTTGTGGATACAGGTTCCTTATCCTTTCTTTTACAACTAGTATCCACTTATGAGTGAATACATACCATGTTTACCTTTCTGGGTCTGGGAAAAGCTCTCCTGACAAAATTGGGGCATAGGGGTGAGGGGAAAATGAAGGCAGAATGAGAGAAGGAGGAGATAAGGTGACGTGGGAGAACTTGAGGGAACGAAATAGTCAAGATGGGAAAAGGACAGAGATGGAGAACAAGGAAAGAGATATCTTGATTGAGGGTGCTGTTATGGGGCTAGTAAGAAACCTGGCACTAGAGAAATGCCCAGGAATCCGCAAGGGTGACCGCAGATAAGATCCTAAGCAGTAGTGGATAGAGTTCCTGAACTGGCCTTGCCCTGTCATCAGATTGATGACTATCTTAAATGTCATCATTGAGCCTTCATCCAGCAACTGAGGAAACAGAGGCAGAGACCCACAGTGGAGCACTAGACTGAGCTCCCAAAGTCTAGTGGAAGACAGGGATGAATGAGAATATGAACAAAGAGGTCAAGACCATGATGGGGACACCTACTGAAACAGCTTACCTGAGCTGATGGTGAGATCACCAACTCAGGCCAGACAGGGAAGAAAACAGCATATGACTAAACTAGACCCTCTGAATGTGGGTGGCAGTTGTCTGGCTGGTACAGACTTCTGAGCCACTGGCAATGGAACCAGGATTTATTCCTACTGCTTGTATTGGCTTTTTTAAATCTATTCTCCCTGGAGGGATACCTTGCTCAGATTTATTGGGGAGGGCCTTCATCCTTCCTCAAAGCAACATGCCTTACCCTCTCTGAGGAGTGGATGAGGGGTAGGGTAGGGGTTAAAGTCAAAGGAATCGGAGGTTTGGAGAGAGCTAACTGGGATTGGTATGTAACATGAAAAAAGATAGTTTCCTTTCTTTTCAAAAAAAAAAAAAAGAAAAGTAAAACACACACAGGAAAAAAGAAAACTTTTTTACTTCAAAAAATATCTGAAGGGAAGTTAACATGATTGTCTCAATATAAATCTTATCTAAAGAATTATAATGGGAAGGGAGAAATGACTTTTCATTAACAAGAAATATTTTCATATACATGTGTTTATATACTCTACTAATCATATATTTCAAGGTATCATGATAAACTATTTAATAACATGATAATTAATTAGGATTCACCTTTATCCTAAAAACCTTTACCGAATTTTCCAGATAACAAGCATCAATAACTGTAAAAAACATTCTCCACAAATCTAAAATCATTTTAGAATTTAATTCTTGTTTATGTGCACAGTACTTTAGTTACAAATTAAACTGAAGATTAAAAGCTGCTCTCAATGTCTTCCTTTATTATTGAAAAGCTTTAATATGCTTTAATTTATACTTCCCTTAAGAGTATATAACATGAAAAATTTTTTCTCATTTTCAAATGATATTCCAGCATCACCCAGACACCATCTGGACACATTAAGAAATATGCTTACTTAAAGTTCAATCGACATGCAAACTAAATGCAAACTGTGAACAGAATTTAACAGTCAATTGACAGTGTTAAAATACCATTCAACAAATATTTCAAATAACCACGAAGGATTTACAAGACACACTTTTATATCCTGATCTGAAATAATTAATTATAAATTGACTGTAGTTCCTTGAACTCTGAGCTAAAATTTACATTACAGGCCAGTTACAAATGCAAAGCACATTAAAATATTGAATGATTTGAGGTAACCCTTTTCTAAAGCTAGAAACATTAAATTAAAATCCAATAGTATACAACACTATAGCAATGTGGTTCATTAAATTCATGGGCAAGATATGCATATATGGTAATAAAAATAAATCTGATTTAAAAATCATCAAAATGAATTTTCTCATTCTGTTAGCAAGGACATAATTCAAGCTATAATTAGCATCATTTCTATTATACCTCAGTATTCTAGCAACTACCACCATTTTTATTAAAAGACATGCATTACCTGCTCCTAGCCATGAAGGGTGTAAATTTCAGTAAAACTTCAATGTCCTTCTAAATATGACATCAATTTTTTTCCAAGTCATGTTTGTTTATTTCTATAGAATCTGTTTCTATAGTGATATCAGACAGCAGTCCCTTCAATAACAATTATAATGTTCCTGGTTATTCCTATTTCATTTCAGTTATCCTTCCACTCCAATTTCTAGACTTCCAAAGACTCCTTACGACCATTAAATAAAGCATACCTTCCATGAACTTGATTATTGCATTTCTTGTTTTGCGATTTCATTATGTTTTTGCATGCATTCTTCACTTTAGCCCCACAGTACGATTTGT
The DNA here is from genome assembly GCA_001685075.1 of Bramus lutescens. Taxonomy (NCBI): domain Eukaryota; kingdom Metazoa; phylum Chordata; class Mammalia; order Rodentia; family Cricetidae; genus Bramus; species Bramus lutescens. The sequence goes on from LOEQ01005287.1 coordinate 82,003, forward strand.
ATTTCTCTACAGAAATGGCTAACCATAATATTGCCTCACATAAATGAATTTCTCTAACGCAACCCAACAAAACACAAAATAATGGCTTTTTACAACAAGCTTTGTGGTAGGTTTTATTACCCCGATTTTATAGGAGGAAAACATAACAATTTTTTTAAATTAAAGTGATTTATTAAAGGATAGTTTTCTTCTCTTAACGGTGAACACATGTTTGTTTTTCCAATGTAGAGCAGTCATACACACCACCAACCAAAAACAGACTAAACAGATTAGATTTATGTTTTTATGTATTTATGTTTTTATACAATGTATAGAGAATGGGGACAGTGATGAAATCTATCTCAATTCAAAACATTAGAAGAATACTTTAGAACAGTTTTAGGTTTATAGAAAAGATAAGCAAAAAAATAGCTATACACTACCCCTATTATGCCTGCACAAACAGCTAACCTTATCAGTATCTTACATTACTTTATAATATTGCTACCATCAGCTTGTCATTATTTATAAATTACTATTCAACAAATTCCACAGTTTATACTAGAATTCATTTTTTGAACTATATCTCACCAGATATTCAAAATGCATAATATCTTGTATCTATGGTTTTAATGTCATACAAAATAATTCCAATACATCAAGAAATGTACTGTGCTTTCTCTTAAGCTTTTTATTGTACACAACTTCTGGTAACTACTGATCTTTATTCTGTGTCTGTAGCTTTGCTTTTTTAAATAATGTTATATAGTCATGTTCATGCATTATTTAATCTTTTATATGCTGTATTTTTCACTTACAATTATGCACAAAGTTCAATGAAGTCTATTTAAGGAAAGCTAGGTCATGTATTTTTACTTATAGTATTCCAGAACATTTATCATCATAGTTGTTTGACACATTTAATTCTTTCAGTATATCTTGGTTGGTTTCAATATTTAGTAATTATAAATAACTTTATCATAAACTTTAAATATGTTGATGTTTGTGTTGGTAGATGCTTCATATTGACTGGTACAAATATGAAAAATTTTATTTGGTTTGTAAGATGTTCCAAAATGACTTCTAAAGTTATTGTGCTGATTTCCATACTCCAGTAATGAAGTCTTTTCGTTTCTTCATAATTCTTTAAGCAGGTTATGCTTTGGATTTTGCATATTCTAATGGTAGCATAAGGACATCACATTTTTACTTAGAAGTCCCTAATGACATATAACACAAAAATTGCTTTCATAAGTTAATTTTCCACCTGTATAGTTTCTTAGATAAAGTTTCTTTTCAGGTCTTGTCTGTTTTAATTGTTTTTAAATGTAGAGTTATGGAGTTGTGTATATATTCTATCAGTTTTTTAATATTTATTTATTTATTTATTTATTATGGATACAATATTCTGTCTGCCATGTATGCCTGCAGGCCAGATGCGGGCACCAGACCTCATTACAGATGGTTATGAGCCAACATGTGATTGCTGGGAATTGGACTCAGGACCTTTGGATGAACAGGCAATGCTCTTAAGCGCTGAGCCATCTCACCAGCCCTCAGTTTTCATATATATATATATTTTTTCTTCCAATATATATATATATGGAAAGAAAATATCTCCACTCTATGGCTTTTCTTCATAATTCTCTTAATTGTGTGTTAGAGAGCAGATATGTGTTTTATAAACAATGATTTATCAATTATTTTTATTTTAGTGATCATATCTTTGTTATTATGTCCAAAATATATTGCTCTATCCAAACACTCCTATTTTTTTGTTTGTTTGTTTTGTTTATTTCGAGACAGGGTTTCTTTGTAGCTTTGGAGCCTGTCCTGAAACTAGCTTTTGTAGACTAGGCTGGTCTCGAACTCACAGAGATCCATCTGCCTCTACCTCTTGAGTGATGGGATTAAAAGTGTGTGCCACTGCTGCCTGGCAACTCCTAAAAATTTTGTGTTTCTATATTCTCTTATTTTTATGGTTTTGGCATTTATGTTTATAACTGTGATCCATCCTGAGTTAGCTTTTATAAAGTTTGGATGGTCTTATCTTGGAGAGAATGATTTGTTTTTGTATGGGTATTTCAACTTTTTCAGTGTCATTTGCTCAAAGAACTACTCTTTGCATTACTTTGTTTCTTCCTTCAATAAATAACTGATGAAACTTATTCAGGTACATTCCTTGATAAGTACTTGATAAGTTATGTCATTGTGAAGGAAACTGATGATGTTATATTTTGTTCATTTGAAGTTGGCTTTTGGAAATTAATATACTTACTCCAACTTCTTTGTATTACCACAGTACTATAGTCATTATTCCTTCCCTTGTTATTACTAAATATATCAATATTAGTATTTTTAATCAGGTTCTTTAAGGAAATATTAATTCTTTTTTTCAAGACATGGTTTCTCTGTGCAGCCTTGATTGTTCTGGAAATCTCTCTATAGAACAGGCTGGCCTGGAAATCAAATAGATTCACCTGCCTCTGACTTACAATTGATGGGATTAAAGGTATGCATCACTACCACTCAGCTAGATGATGATTTCCCTAGTAATAGATTGGTCGGCATAGTATCAGGCCTGAGAATGTAATATTAATTATTTCTTTTGTGACTATTATTTTCTTTGTTTTTTTATAAACTTCTCTTGTGACTGCCATTAGTTTTGTTGTATTTTGTTCACTCAGTAGATGATTTCAAAAGAAGCAAATTCTCAATAAGTGAAAGCAAAAAGCACTCATGTCTGATACCATTACAATAGGTGAAGTAATTCCTATCATTTAATTGGCCAATTTAAAACATTTCCATAAAAAGTGTTTATTAACCCAATTTAAGTACCATCTACATCTATTTTAATTTGTTGTTTTAATGTATTCTTAATTTCCTTGAACCCATCCTCCATTTTTGTTCCATTCTCTTGTTTTAATGGAACAATTTAGTCTCTCCTCTCCCTCTCAAGTCAATTTTAATTCATTTTAGTATTTGACTTAAGCTATTTTAAATTGAATGAATTTTTGGACATTTTGATATATAAGTTCCATATCTATAACATTTCTACTCCTGTTTCTCCCTTCTAAATTCTCCCATATCCCCCCATTCGTGCTCTCAAATCCATTATCTCTACCTCTTTAATTACACAATATACAAACAAGCACATGCCTATAAATATAGTCTGCTGAGTACATTTACTGTTACTCACATGTGGATGTGTTTACAGCTCATGGCTTGGGTTTGAATAAACTGCCAGGAGGCTCATTTATGGAGAGGTTTCCATGTAGATTTAGAACTCATTTAAATGTAGTTGAAAAACCTTTACTACATAAATATATGGATAGTACAAGTTCCATATAAAAAGAATATTTTCAAATCTCTCCTAGTGCAATTGATTTCACTTATCTACAAGGAATAATCACAAAATGGTTATTTTTCCAAGACCAGACTATTATGTTAAATTAAGAATAAGAAAAATATTTATGCTATTTTATTGATTTCAGAATCTTCCAGTTGTATCAATTTCCTTATTTCTGAATTAGTCTACCCCAAATATCTTGCATTCGAGATCTGTGGCCATGGCTTTACATTTTTTCAGTTTCATTAGGGTTAGAGAACTATGATTGGTCCTTTCCTGAATTTTACATTATAGCTTTCTTCTTTAAATACTTGACTAGATCATGTAATTTCATGTTCATTTAGTTTCTAGACAGTACTACATTATGTTTCTTAGCTTCTTTTCTATGCAAGGAAATATTTCCATTTCTTCCACTACTACCTTCTGGCATTTCCTATGTCTTGATTTTCTGCAGTTTAAATTTTAAGAAGACTTGGAGACTTCTTTGATATTTTACATATTAGTTCACTTTTATATACTTTGACATTTTTCCTTATCTTTCATTGATTTTAGGAAAAAAAATCATTTGTCATAGCGTTAACCATGAAGAAGCTGTGTGGGGAGAATTTTGAGAGCTTGTGCGATAACTCCAATTAAACAAGGCAATAAGAGGTCTTATAAACTCTGTTCCTCTATAACATGGATTATTATTTAAATGTGCCTTTGTGTAATAGTAACCCAATAGTAAAAAATAGGAATGGGTTTACTCTAGATTAACCATGATCTTATCCATTATTATTAAGAAAGATGTGGGAACTCTGAACCACATGCTGCAACTGCACAAGCAAACCAAGAGGTGAGTGATCAGCCAGACTGCTTGGTACCCCACTCTCCAGGCCCTCAGTACCAGGGCAGTACTCCTGGCCCCTCCCCCACCTGCCTCAGCTTGAGTAGCCAGCCAGCAGGCAAGCTTCCTGCTGTTAGGCTGCTCCAACACCCCACATCAATCAGGCCCTGTAAGCTACAAGGCCCACTCTGTCCCCAAATCCACCCAGCCCCTGCTACCTCAGAGGAACTCTGAATCACAAGCTGAAACTGCACACAGCAGACTAAGAGGTGAGTGATCAGCAAGCCAGCTGAGCATCCCACTCTCTAGGGACTCAGTACCTGGGCAAAACCCCGGGGGTCCCTCTACCATCTGCCTCAGCTTCAATAGCTTCCTGCAGGAAGGCTGCTCCAACACCTCCCCCCACAATCAATTGGATTCTGGAAGCTACAAGGCCCAGTCCACACCCAAACTTACTCATCCCCTAAGACCTTGGAGAAACTCTGAACAACTACAACTGCACAGAGCTAGCCAAGAGAGTGGGCCAGGGAGAGCTCAGTAGCTCCCTGAGACTCAGATAGCAACTGCACGTAGTAGACTAAGAGTAGCTCTCTAAGACATGGATAGCAACTGCAAAGATTGGGCCAAGAGTCAAAGACACTGCCAGCCTCATTTGAAGGAAGAGATAGGTAGGTGCCAATGCAAGAATTCCTCCAACAACCTAAAAAGCAACATGGTAACATCAGAACCCAGAGGCCATACAACAGGAAGACCTGATCATCCTAAACAAGAAGAAGCAGAGAAAAACTAACTTACATATGGCTTTATGAAGATAATAGAGACTCTTAAAGAGGAAATGAAAAATTCCCTTAAAGAAATGGAGGGAAAGAGAAACAAAAAATTAGAAGAAATCAATAAATCTATTTAAGAAAATCAAGAAAACCAAGAAAAAGCAATCAAACAGGTGAAGGAAACAGTTCAAGTCTTGAAAACTGAAATAAAGGCAATAAAGAAAACAGAAACCATGGGAATTCTGGAAATGGAAAATCTGGGTAAACAAACAGGAACTACCAATGCAAGTCTAATGAACAGAATATAAGAGATAAAAGAGAGAATCTCAAATGTTAAAGATACTACAGAGGAAACTGATTTATTGGTCAAAGAAAATGATAAATCCAACAAATTCTTAACGCAAAGTATTCTGGAACTTTGGGACATCATGAAAAGACAACTCTAAGAATAATAGGGATAGAAGAAAGAGAACTCCAACTCAAAGGCACAGAAAATACATTCAACAAAATCACAGAAGAAAACTTTCCAAACCTAAAGAAGAATATGCTTATGATGGCACAAGCAGCTTACAGAACACCAAATAAATTGAACCAAAAAGGTTTCCTCCCATATAATATTCAAAACATAAAACATACACAATAAAGAAAAACTATTAAGAGTTGCAAAGGAAAAAGTTCAAGTAACATATAAAGGTAGACCTACCAGAATTATACCAGACTTCTCAATGGAAACAATGAAAGCCAGAAGGTCCTGAACAGATGTGCTGCAGATATTAAGAGGGCATGGATGCAAGCCCACACTATTGTACCAAGCAAAGCTTTCAATCTCCATCAATAGAGAAAACAAGCTATTCCATGACAAAAACAAATTTAAGTAATACTTATTCTAGTACAGAAAGTACTAGAAGGAAAATCTCCAACCCAAGAAAGCTAACTGCACCCATAAAAACACAAGTAACAGAGAACCTCACACCAGAAAACCCAAAGAAAGGAAACACACAAACACTACCACCAAAAAATAACAGGAATTAACAATCACTGGTCATTAATATCTCTTAATATCAATGGACTCAATTCACCTCTAAAGGCTAACAGAATTGATATAAAAGTAGGATGCGTCCTTCTGCTTTGTACAAGAAATGCAACTCAACTTCAAAGACAGATATTACCTCAGAGTAAAGGGATGGGAAACGATTTTCCAATCAAATCGACCCAATTTAAAAAAAAAGCAAGGGTAGCTATCCTAATATCTAAAAAAATAGACTTCAAACTAAAATCAAACAGAAGAGATGGAGAACACTTCATACACATGACAGGAAAAATCCATCAAGATGAAGTCTCAATCCTGAACATTTATGCCCCAAACACAAGAGCACCCTCATAAGTAAAAGACACATTACTAAAGCTTAAATCGCACATCAAACCCTACTCACTAATAGTGGGAGACCTCAACACCCAACTATCCACAATGGACAGGTCAACCAGAGAGAAATTTAGCAGAGAAATAAGAGAACTAACAGATGTCATAACTCAAATTGACTTAGCAGACATTGTTAGAACATTTTACCTAAACACAAAAGAATACACCTTCTTCTCGGGACCTTATGGAACCTTCTCTAAAATTGATCATACACTCAGTAACAAAAAAAACTCAAGTTATAATAAAATTGTAATGACATCCTGTATATTATCAGATTGCCATGGTTTAAAGATAGAATTCAACAATAACACTAAGTACAGAAAGCCTGCAAACTCATGGAAATTGAACAGTGCTAAATTAAATCACCACTGGGTCAAGGAAGAAATAAAGAAAGAAATAAAAGACTTCCTAGAGTACAAGGAAAATGAAGGCACAACATGCCTAAACCTATGGGATACTATGAAAGCAGTGCTAAGAGGAAAGTTCATAGCACTAAGGTACCACATTAAAAAAAAAAACTGGGGAAAGCTCACACTAGCAATTTAACAGCATACCAGAAGCTCTAGAACAAAAAGAAGCAGGATGAATATATGATAGGCACTAATCGGGTGTTGAAATCAGGAAAATAGAAACAAAGAATACAAAGAATCAATGAAATAAAGAGGCGATTCTTTGAAAAAATAACAAGATAGACAAACCCTTATTCAAACTAATCAAAAGGCAGACAAAGAACATGTAAATTAACAAAATCAGAAATAAAAAGGAGGACATAACAATAGACAAAAAGGAGATCCAGAGAATCATCAGATCATACTACAAAATTTTCTACTCCACAAAACTAGAAAATGTAAAAGAAATGGAAAATTTTCTGGATAGGTGCCACATACCAAAATTAAATCAAGGCCAGGTGAACAATTTAAATAGACCTATAACCACAAGGAAATGGAAACTGTCATCAAAAGCCTCCAAACAAAAAAAGCCCAAGGCCTGATGGTTTTACTGCAGAAATCTACCAAAACAGCAAAGAAGGGCTAATATGTATCCTCCTCAAATTGTTTCACTGCTGTGGGACAATGGTCTGTACCCTGTCACTGGTATTGTAATAAAACGCTGATTTGCTAGTAGCCAGGCAGGAAGTATAGGCAGGGCAACCAGGCAGGAAGTAGAGGTGGGGTGTCAAGAACAGGAGAATTCTGGGAAGAGGAAAGATTCAGTCTGAGGCTGTCATCCAGATCCAGAGGAAGCAAGATGAACTGCCTCGCTGGAAAACACAGACAAGAATTATGGGCTAATATCAGTTATGAGTTAATAAGAAGCCTGAGCTAATAGGCAAACGAGTTTGTGATTAATGTAGACCCCTGGACGTTTCTTTGGGGCTGAATGGCTGCGGAATCAGGCAGCATGAGGCGGGACCGGGCAGGACAGAAATCTGGGTCAACATTCCACATAATAGAAACAGAAGGAACATTGCCAAAAATCTTTCTATGAGGCTACAGTTACCCTGATTTTGAAACCACATAAAGATTCAACCAAGAAAGAGAATTGCAAACCAATATTCCTCATGAACATTGATGCAAAATATTTGATAAAATACTGGTACATAGAATCCAAGAACACATAAAAAAAATCATCCAAAATGATCAAGTCAGCTTCATTCCAGAGATGCAGGGATGGTTCAACATGCAAAAATCTATCAATGTAATCCACTATATAAATAAACTGAAAAACCATATGATCATCTCATTAGATGCTTAAAACACATTTGACAATTCAAACACCCCTTCATTTTAGTAGGAGGCTGCTTGTTCGTTCCTGGCTGCCCAGACCACAAAATAACCACTCAGAAACTATATTATTTAAATCACTGCTTGTCCAATAACCCAAGCATATTGCTAGGTCGTTCTTACATCTAGAATTAACCAATTTCCATTATTTTATATTTGACCATGAGGCTTGTGGACTACCAGCAAAGTTCCACCTGGAAACTCACTTCTTTTTCCTCCAACGACTCCAAGGCATCTCACTGAGTCTGCCTACTCTCTTTCTACATACATACATACATATTCATACATACATATATACATACATACACACACACAAACACACACACACACACACATATATATATTCTCTTAAGCCACTGGCTGAAAGTCGCTTCTTTATTAACCAATGGCAACAAAACATATTTAGACATTAGAGCATACTGAGAGAAATCCCATTTCACTTTCCCTTTTCTATCCAAACAAAAAGGAAGGTTTTAAACTTTAACATAGCAAGATTACAGATAACAAAACAGGTATCAAGGAAGAATTATAGTTACAGTATTTATATGTACTTTATCTTTTATCATAACTAAAGAAAATTATAACCATCTATTTTTAACTCCATTAAAGACTCCAGAAGGATATAATATTACCTAATCAAACAGATAGTTTATTTTAAGTGACCTCCAAACTCTAGACTTGACAGAGACATCTTGCTGCCTGGACAGTCACCCAAAGTTTTTCTGTAATGTTGCAGTCACCCATCTTCGACCTACTGGTCCATAGTATCAGTCACTTTCTTCTGTGTCCTGCAGAATGTCTGGCAGGCACTTTTTGTTGTTTCATAAAGTAAGAATCCCGAAGGATGGTTTTACCTTTAGGCAAATTTGGTAGTCATGTTTTGTGGGTACCAGGAGCAGATGTGTCTCATTGTCATAAAATGTCTTAAGCTCTTAAAATATTTCAATATTTTAACTTAAAGCTTATAACTTAAAAAAGCATAACTTAAAGCCTGACTATTATAAATAATTATCTATTAGCCTATATTTCTTAAATATGCATTACATTTTTAAATAAGCTGCACAAACACAATACCTTAATCAAGAACACAATATATATGTAACAAAATTGACCTTAAATTTTTATCAATATACCAAGATCCATACCAATACAAATCTCTCTAACACTTCATGATAAAGGTCTTGGAGATATCAGGGATACAAGGAACATATCTAAACATAATAAAAGCAATACACAGCAAGCCAATAACCAACATCAAATAAAATGGAGAGAAACTCAAATGATTCCACTAAAATCATGGACAAAATAAAGCTATCCAATCTCTCCATAACTATTCAACATACTTTTTGAAGTTCTAGCTAGAGCAATAAGATAAAAAAGGAGATCAAAGGGATAAAATTGGAAAGGAAGGAGTCAAACTTTATATATTCATAGGTGATATTATAGTATACATAAGTGACCCCAAGAAATTTACCATAGAACTTCTACAGCTGATAGACACCTCAGTAATGTGGCAGCATACAAGATCAACTCAAAAATTAGTAGCCCTCTTACACACAAATGATAAAGAAGTTGAGAAAGAATTTAGAAAATCATCACCATTCACAATAGCCACAAATAACATAAAATATCTTGGGGTAACACTAACAAAACCAGTGAAAGGCCTGTTCAACAAGAACTTTAACTCATTGAAGAAAGAAATTGAAGAAGATACCAGAAAATGGAAAGATCTCCCATGCTCTTGGATAGGTAGGATCAACATAATAAAAGTAGCAACCCTACCAAAAGCAATCCACAGAATAATGCAATCCTCATCAAAATCCAAAAACAATTATTCACAGACATCAAGAGGACTATACTCAACTTCATATGGAAAAACAAAAACCCCAGATAGCAAAAAACACTCCTGTTCATTAAAGAAACTTCCAGAGGTATTGTCATCCCTGAAATCAAGCTCTATTATAGAGCTACAGTAATGAAAAGAGCTTGGTATTGGTATAAAAACAGATAGATTGAGATGTTCAACATTCTTAGCAATCAGGGAAATGCAAACCAAAATGACTCTGAGATACCATCTTATACCTGTCATAATGGCTAAGATGAAAAATACTAGGAATAGCTTATGCTGTAGAGGATGTGGGGTAAGGGGAAGACTCCTCCATTGCTGGTGGGAATCCAAACTTGTGCAACTACTCTGGAAATCAGTATGGCAGTTTCTCAGAAAATTGGGAATCAACCTACTGCAATACCTAGCAATACCCCTTTTGGGCATTTACCCAAAAGATGCTCAACAATGCTACAATGGCATTTGTTCAGCTCTATTCACAACAACATTATTTGTAATAGCCAGAACCTGGAAAGAAACATAGATGACCCTCAACTGAAGAATGGATAAAGAAAATGTAGCACATTTACACAATGTAGTACTATTCAGCAGTAAAAAACAATGACATCATTAAATTTGCATGCAAATGGATGGAACTAGAAGAAACCATCCTGAGTGAATTAGCATTCAGACACAGAAAGATGAGCATGGTATGTACCCACTCATAGGTGAACACTAGCTGTAAAGCAAAGAATAAGGAACCTATAGTCCATGACCTCAGAGAAGATAAGTAACGAGAGGAACCCTAAGAGAAGCATCCATAGACCCCCATAGGAAGGGGAAATAGACAAGATCTCTTGAGAAAATTGGGAGTGTAGGAGGAGAATGGAAGGCAGAAGGAGAGTAGTAGGGAAAAGGGGGTAAACTAGAGGGACTGGGATGCTCGAGATGGGGAAGAACAGAGATGGAGAACAAGGAAAAAGATATCTTGATTGAGAGTCCCATTATGGGACTAGCAAAAAAATTAGCACTAGAGAAATTCCCAGGAATATACAAGGATGACACCAGCTACGACGCTAAGCAATAGTAGAGAGGGTGCCTGAACTGGCCTTGTCCTGTAGTCTTAACGATGACTGTGTTAAATGTCATCATAGAACCTTCATCTAGCAACTGATGAAAGCACATGCAGAGAACTACAGTTTGATGTAGGAAGGTCATCTGCCTATGTGTTACTTTCATTGGTTAATAAAGAAACTGCCTTGGCC